>CAMXCT020000574.1:13090-79024 GCA_947184155.2 Cladocopium goreaui | reverse complement strand
AAACCTACTGAAACTTATGGGGAAACCTGGGAATACCTGGGGTCACCGAAAATATTCTGCGCTGAAGACCCCATTAGCTTACACTTTTGAATTTTTTTTGGAAACAAACGCATACAAACATATGCAAGCACGATCAAGGACGCATCGCTCCCACTCCGAAGATATGACATTATTTTCTGAAATGTATGCATTGCAGGGGGTACCAATGACTACCTTAGCCAGATCTATTCCCTCCATTTTCCAAAAATAATGTGCTTTTCGGCAACCCAACCCCCTTAAAATACATTTTTCAAAGAAGGGTATTCCCCAGAAAAAAATTAAACATTCCCAGGGATCCTGGAAAAACCAAACCCGTAAAATATATTAAACCATCCCCCCAAAATAAAGGATCCTAGGGGGGGATTAGATATCCCGACCCATAGATCCTACATTTAACGTACACCCACCGGTCAAATAATGTATTTAGGGGAGGTCCTGGGGAATCAAATTCTTAGAAAACAATAAATGTATTTTTTTTACCTAACCTCTCCCCCCCCTAAAATACATTTTCAGGGGTGAGTAATATTATTATATTATTAAATTATTAAATAATAATAATTTTAATATTATAATTTTAAAAAATAAAATTATAAAAAATATCAAATTATACATTATATATTTAATATAATAATTTATAAATAAATAAATATAAAAAAATAATTATTTAATTTATTCCTGAATTTTTAAAAAATATATAATAAATTAAATAATATTAATTATTTTAAGAAATTCAATATTATTCTAAATTGAATTAATTAATTTTTTTGATTGGATATTCTATTATTAATATATTTAATATCGGGATAAATTGTCCTTTTATTTTTTACCTTCCTAGTCAATAAGCCATATCTAGATGTTTATATCCAATTAGAATATCTGGCCAGATCAGCTCACTACATACCAGTAGTATGTTGACAAGGGAGCTGGGATGATTGTTTTGCTGTTTATGGGTTTACGATGGTTTATGTGTTTAAAGAAAGCTATCAGGGACTATTAGACTATCTTAAGTCCACATCAGGATTACGAACATATTAAAATACATTAAAGATAAGTGAGAGAATATGCCAACATGATCCAATATGCATTTCGATACATCCGTTGTCCAATATGTCAGACATAAATATAGATGTCAGTATATTAATATACATCAAAACATGTCTGAGGGCAGGTGCCACTCGAAGTGGAGTATATATTTTTTTAGTCTTTGTTTAGAGTCTAGATTCCAACATTCAGCGACAGACCTCAGGATTTCGAGGTGACAGACCTCGTCAAGAAAGCAACAGACTCACCATTCAGATCGCTACCAAGGTGCCCAAGTTTTGAGGAGTAAGAGGTTCCACAAAACCAGCTTCTGCATTCGCAGGGTCCTGGCAGATATTCTGATGATATCCATATCATCCTTCTTGACACTGTTCGATACTCCGCAGCACAAAATATATGTATTTGAAATGAAAGTTTATTGGAATCAAAGCGGCATGCAAAAACTATTTAGAAAATAATATAAACAAACACGCAACCCATTAACCGATAGATATCGATAGTCACCGGCTTCACCAAGTTCTGATGATCCACCCAAACCCTTTTTGTCTCTTCTATATGAGCATCTAGCAGCACATGACATGGAAATGGAACTACAGTAGATGTGTCGATAAAAAAGCCCTGGAAAAACACTTTCAGAGTTTGATGCCCAGAGATTCTGACGAAATCATTCAAATGAATGTGTGTGTGTGTGCCCGTGCTTTTTTGGGTGGAACAAGTGCTCCCATCATGTGAACTACATCCGGTGAAAATATCTGAACTCGCCTTGTTGGGCACGAGGTCAAACATGACGTTGGTGCGACCATCTTGATAACCTTGGCCGGTGGGATCTAGCTGTTTCACATTCTTTCACGGTGAAAAAAGCAACCAAATCTGAGGCCTCTGTGGTAATTCTTGGACGAAGGAGGCTATCTGATTTCCAGCAAGGCAGCCGGATAAAAAAGTGCGAAAAGGCACAGCTTGTGAAGCCACATATCCTATCGGTTCCATCTCACCCGGTGTGTGGCAGGGTCCGAACGATTAGATGGTTGGATCATTGTTCCCCCACTGTACACTTCATGTGATTTCATTTGATTGGGTATCACGATGTACGGTTATATGTTCCTTTACCTTTGTACACCCTATACAGTGTATTTTCTTTTGGGTATGTTTAAGTATTTCGTGCGATATTATGTATTCCACGCTGTGTATATCATATGTTTTTGTATATACTATACGCCATGTACATACCTTAATCAGTGGTTATACAAACTATCATTCCCCCCCATATGTATACCATTAATTGTACATATATGTAAATTACATACAAATACATGATGACACATGTATATGGTCGATATTGTTGCTAATTTCCACTTGTTAGTTCAGGCAATTTCCCATTACATAGGGTGTATCCAAAGTGACTGTTGAGTTGGCCCGCTGTGACCAAGCGACGCCCCGACACTTGTATTGGAGTGCCGGGAAGTCTGTACGACCTCAGTGGTCCGAAGTAAAACGTCGGCAGGTTTTCTAGGGATGAACCAACCTGGGTTTGGGGACTGAACGGGATAAAAAATGGAATTTACATGATGGATTTTCTGAGCCAGAAGTCAGCAGCATAAATATATATATATATAAAAAAACAATATAGGTTAATATTAATATAGTTGTTTTATGTTGTTTTAAGTGTACAGGGAGCAGCCACAAAGAGAAACCAATGGGTTTGGCCACACATGAGCAACACTAATGTCTACAATTCTACTAATTACTATGTTCTTGTTCTCTTGCTCCAGCGACATTCGACAAACGCATCCCCAACCAAAGAAAGTGAAAGAATGATGGACAGGCATAGCCAGCTCAGAAATCGAAAGGCTTGTCTGGCTTGTGATGTTATGTAAGCATATATCATATAGCCTAGCTATCATTTGTTAAAATTGGGATGAAGAATTGACCCTGACTGAATCTGCCAACCAAAAAGAGGTCGGATTTGAGATACAGAATCAGGAATCTGCATGTTCCATCTCCTGATACGGCTACTAGTATTACGGTCAAAATTCTGTACCGCGTCTAAGCTCTCCTACGTCCACAACGACCAGGGCCCGCTGGTGGTGCCCCTCCTGCGGCAACAGGAATCAGGGCTTGGTGCTTGAATGCTCAAAAACAATGGAAATATGATGAAATATGAACAAACATGAACAAACCAACATGGGGCTCAAACAAAAAGGACATAGAAACCCAGACTCACACAGGGCTGCTATTCAAAAAAAAAACAAATTGATCCATTGACAGTGGCGAATCAAGAACACCCGAACAAACCAGAGCAGTTTCATACAAAGACCACGAAATGGTGGAGTTGGGGTTCTCCAATTTGGCAACAGCCCCGCAAGTAGAAACTCTTGTCTCATCTTCACTTTGATTCCAGTATTTGAACAGTATTTATTTGAATAGATCAGTGTCGCTGTATATTGCATGAAAGTGAGGAAATTCAAAGACAAAACTTTCCAAACAACATCCATCTCTATCCCACAAAGCTGCAATACGGATTCATATTGCTTCCAATTTTCGTGAACTAAGTTGTGAAATGGCAAAATCTTCGGGCTGTTCTAGTCTTGTCTTTGAAACCGGACTCATCCCAGCTCTTTTCAGCCTCAGTCTCTGGGTGCCCCCAACAACTTATCTGCTAGGTAGTCCATCCTCAGTCGCTCAGTTTGCCACAAGCCGGGAGACTCCGTGAGACTTCACATTGGGAGTGGAAGATTTGTCATTTCTAGTCCCAGATTGAGATGACATTGATTTTTTGTGGGTTTGTGACTTTGTTTGCTTATTTTGCTTTGAGTTTGAACTACGTATGGAAATATGGTTACTTGATGTTACTTGTAGAGATTTTCTAGGAGTTAGAGATTCTATGTTGTTTTAAATTGATTCAAGAAGATCTGGATGTTTTCGGAAGGGACATTTTAAGGTTTGAAGATCATTTTGTGAAGTCTCTTCCAAAAAATGATTTGTCTGTTGGATATCCGTACAACTTTTAGGGCACAGTTCACCTTAAAGGCTTTTCAGCTATCTGGCCCTCATTTAATGTGACTCTACCAGAAGTGGCTGGGATTGATATATAGTTTGGGCGTGGGAAACCAGCAATTGCTGGCTGCCCTCCCAATCTTGCTAATTTTATCTATATCATTTCTGCAGGTGCTATGAGCACTGGTTTTGGTTCATTTCCATCTACAGTATGTGGCACTTCGATACATGTTTCGTTCTTCATGTTTCTTCCATACGTTTTCACATGTTTCCATATCCTTTCTTATCTTTCCATATTTCCACAATTTTCATCAAATTTCCATATGTTTCATCTGTCGTACACTCAACGACCCATATGTTTCATTGGTCGTAGTCCCTGAAGTCATCCCATTTCTATGCTTGCCAATCTGGGCCATCATCCCCAATATAAATGTAAAAATAGTTGAAAGATGTTGAAAGAAAAAACAACATTGAAACTGCAACCAACATGTGCACGTATCCGACAGGCATCTGACAGGCATCTGACAGATATCTGACAGATATCTACCTCGTTTTTCATGATAGTTTTATGTTCAATATTTTTCACTGTAACTCTATACAGTACACAAATTACACAAGTAGCGTTCGGAAGAGCATAGCTCACAAGTGTCCTCTCGAACTGAACGGCAACTGAGTTGCTGCTTTTGGAGTTTGCCGATGACGTCGGCGGTGGCACGTTGCGTTTGGGCCTGGGCTCGAATGGGCTCGTTGCGTTTAGTGAGGGAATCTGCTGTGGGGATTCCAAGGCTTTTAACTTTCACCATCAAACATACCCTCTGGTAAACTAACGGTTAGCTATTGAAAATGACCATTTATAGTGGATTTACCCATTAGAAATAGTGATTTTCCATAGTTATGTTAGTTTACCAGAGGCTAACTGGTTGGTGGTTGACCTACCCCTCTGAAAAATATGAAAGTCGGTTGGGATGATGACATTCCCAATATATGGAAACATTAAAAATGCTTGACACCACCAACCAGATAGATGGCTTTGTGATGTGTTTTTGCAGAATTTAAACACCCAGACATTTTGGAAAGGAGATAAAAGGAGCCAACAATGATGAGAACTCAAAAATGAACTTATCAACCTGCTGTGGTGATGACCCTAGGCTGGTGCAACTCTAAAATCCAGTGGCTGATCACTATTTACCCTATCAACATGATTAATTATGAGGGTATACATATGTATACCGGTAATACGGTATACCCCATTTCTGGGCAAAGCCAAATCCGTGATTCATTGATTAGATCAAGTTGAATCCCTGTTTTTGATAGTTGCAACAGGCCCAATCCTTCCTTTCGTTGGGTAGATCCATAGTTTCGATCATTTTTGCGCAAACCCGTTGCTGAGATTCCGACAGTTCTCATACGCTCCTGCGACAAGCTCACCTGCTGCCTCCATCGCCACAGCCAGGTCTCTATTGATGATGATGATGATGATGATGATGATGGTGGTGGTGGTGATGATGGTGAGGATGAGAAGGATGAGAAGGATGAGAAGGATGAGAAGGATGAGAAGGATGAGAAGGATGAGAAGGATGAGAAGGATGAGAAGGATGAGAAGGATGAGAAGGATGAAAAGGATGAGAAGGATGAGAAGGATGAGAAGGATGAGAAGGATGAGAAGGATGAGAAGGATGAGAAGGATGAGAAGGATGAGAAGGATGAGGACCCCTACGGACATCAGATGCCTGTCTTTCTCTAGAGTCCCATTTTTGCATCGTACAGTTGCACGAGACATCCAAAAAATAACCGGCCTCAATGCTTGCGCGAATTCACTCGCGAAGTCTTTCAGGGCTGGCCTGGACCCGCGGGTATTTCTTGGGACGCGTGGGGTGTCAGAAGCCGAGAAAATCCAACAAAGCAAGGCTCTTTGATGCGAATCATATGATACCAGATTCAAGTGAAAAGCTTACAAACAACACTGGGGATAGAGTCAGCACCCTTCATCCCTTGCAACTTTGCAACTAACCTGGGATTGATATTCCAAGTATGTACAGTATCATATTGGATATACATACCCATACTTCAAGCCGTTGGCTGGATGACTATATATTCTTATCATGTGTTTCTTGAAAGAAAACTTCTTTGGCAGTTGCCATTTCACTTACTTTTGAACCGTGCACAAGGCCCATAGGTTTACTGGATAATTACCAAGATGAAGACTGGATCCGTGGATGCTCAATCAGCACAAGCACTGCCACAGATCCACCATCCCCACAACTACAAACCCGGAAATGCGGGTCATTCTTGGAATGATTCCCCCAACCATTACAGATCAACAGTGAGTATCATGGGGATTATATACCAATGTAGAATTATATTGATCCCCACTCACCGTTTAAGAATCATATTTGGAGTAGGAATCCCGAAGACATATCCAAACATATATGAATCCCTAGTTTTGGGGTTGTGGAGATGCCACATCATCATTGTAATTCTCGCAATAATCATTATCACAATCATAATCACGATATATCACCTTTATAGTTACAATTACCATCATGTGCAATCATCACCACAGTACTATAATAATAATCAGTATAAAAATACTCGCTACATATATAATCATCAATACTCTTAGATACGATTCGTGATTAGATAAGAAGTTGATAATATTGTTTTATTGATAGTGTCACTATATCACTGGCAATGCTAGATGATCACTATAGATGATGACTATTATTTTTTCAAATAACTATTATAGTTAACCACTATTAGTTCATCCCACTCTTTTATACCTGTTGTATTTTGGCATATGACCATCGTTTTTTGGCATAACCGCACCATCCTATGGCCCAGCGACTCATAGCTCCATGCGCTACCAGGTCTTAAGAGCTCCTGCGGTGGTTTCACCACCCAGAAATCGCTGGACATGCGTTGGTTCATTGCCATCTATGATTTACTTGGATATATCATATACATATATAATCATATATATATATATCATGAGGCCATTCCATTCTGATAAAACCATGTCCCAGATAAAGTGGATATTGGGGTTCAATTACCAGTTGCAACTATTCAAAAACCGTCAATAGCAGCATTTGTTTTATAGGAAAAGTGATAACCAACCAACTTTGTCTAGCTGGTCTCCTAATATCAGCCAAACCCATACACAGTGGATGCAAGTGATTTAAGTCCTCTGCCTCAAACAAGACAAGGCCTCCATCATTCTCATTGCTCCACTCCCGGGTTGCACAAAGCATGCCATTCTGGAATCCATGTTCAAGTTTCGGCCATCATTTGCCAGCACAACATGTACGATTCATCGTTTTTCCCAATCTTCATGTAAAGGATTGCAAAGGATTGCAAAGGATTGTAAAGGATTGCAAAGGATTGTAAAGGATTGTAAAGGATTGTAGATGCAACTGCAACCTGAAATGTAGATCTCTATGCAAGCGTATATGCAACATATAAATTAAATGTATATCTAGTTGAATCTAGATGTATAAATGAAACTGCAAACAAGCTGTATATCTATGTATCTATATATATATGTATATGCATATGTTAAGGTAATTGCAAACAGTTTTTCAGTATATGCATATGTCCATACCATACAACTATATACATATAAATGTAATGTCATAAACTACACGTACATGTATCTATATTATTATCATTATTAATATTAATCATTATCATTATTGTTATTAGTTATTATATAGTTACTGTATTAGTTCATATGATGTTTTTTCCACCACAAAATAACCCATTTATTGGGGATACCGGGATAGCCCTGGATAGCATAAAGCCACCCTCGACGGTACCACCATCTCCTGGGCAGCAGCGTTGTAAGACTGCTCCGCCTTCTCCCAAGCTTTGGCTCCACTGTGAACGAGGTACCTGCCAGGTGAGGCAAACATGTTTTTTTTTGTTCGGTAAATCATGCTAACTCATGTTAAATCAGGGTAAATCATGGTAAATCAGGGTAAATCATGGTAAAACATGGTAAAGTACTGATATTGATATCATTGATATCCATGTCACGATGTTTCATTTTTACACAGAATTGGATGACGAACAGTTTGTCGGAATTGGATGCTCGCCAGAATTGGATAGAATTGGATGAAGTAGATTCATGGCAATTGACTTGGAATATATTGGAATATGGGGTTCTCAAATAGATGGTCATTAGAAAGTGGTCATTTTATGTCTCTTTCAATGGGGAAGCCAATTTTTTTGGGGTACCCTAAACCCTATACCCAAATGATTGGTGCCCATTTTTGCGGTGGAACTCGAAGGATCCACATCTTCAACAACTCTTTTTTTCACATGAGATCAGACTGATCTGGGTAAGGATGTATCTACAATCTGCAAGTTCTTTAAGATTTTTCATGGTTTTTGTGCTGCGAGGGCAGTTCTAGACCCAAGCAAATGCAACTCCAAAATTAAACAGCTCGACCTCGCCATACCTGCGGAAATCATCCCAAGTATGACACAACAGTCGTCAGCTTCCCATTGGCCAATGGCCTTTTCTCAAGCTTCTGCTCAACCTCAGGGGGGGGGCTCTCCTATGGATCAAGAGCCGAAATCATCTGTCAATGGGCCATTTTTCATAGACTTCCCCAGGTTCGTCTCCCATAATCTACCCTGTGGTAAACCAACATAACTATGGGAAATCACTATTTTTAATGGGTAAATCCACTATAAATTGCCATTTTCACTAGCTATGTTCGTCTCCCATAATCTACTCATTTTCGAGGGTCCAATGGCCCAACCAATGAGCTTTGGCTCCCAGGCCAGCAGCAGCTGCCGCAGAAATAAGGCTTCCAGGGCGCCTGGAGCAAGGGACTGGAGACTGATCTTCCTTCATTTTTTCAAAGGTCTGAGATCAAACATATTTGAAAAGAAATGAAAAAAATTGAAGAAATATCCAGGAAAATTCTCAGGATGTTGATCTCCTGGGTCCTCCCAGATTCCCATCTGATCTAACCCGGCAATCTCGAAAACCGCAGCACCGCGTTTGCGGAAAGCCGCACCGTCGATGGCATCGGCGATGTCGGAGGAACCACCAAGTCCTTAGGGCAGAAAATGGGGCATGCTATATGGGTGTGATATTATTCATAAAAGGAGGATATCATATATGATAGGTATATTGACTATAATATATATATATATATATAAAGGGTGTTGGGTCCAGTTTGGGTACCGCTTGGTCGCAACATGCTGTTTTCCATAGGGCTTCCCCATTGGTCGCAGTCCTGACCAATGTGGAACGCTGGAGGATCTGAGTTTCAAACGTTCCTCCAACTGTTGCAAAATTGCCTGAGCCTTCCAGGAATGCAGAGGCTGCCAGACAAAAATTCATCACCTCCAACACCTTAAATGACCTTAAATCCATGCCCTTCTATTGCATTGCCAAGGGAGAGTATGAAACATATCTCTGACATGCTGAAGGCTTGTCAGAAAGCACCTAAAGAAGTGGACCTCAGCTGGTCACTGCACCAAAATCTTAGGGATTCAGTGGCTCCCAGTGTTAAAACGATGCCAGTAAACTCAGTAAACTATACATGGGACTATCTTACATATCGATACATCGTACACCTGGAGTTAGAGTAAAAGGGTTGCTAGGTCACAGTACATCCAGCTACAAGCACCTACAAATATTTGCCTCCAACACCTCTAATCCAGATTTTTTGCTTTCTAGAGAATGGCCAAGCCGGCCAAGCAAAATATACATACTAATGAATGTTATGGTTATGGATGGTTATGGTATGTTATGGTTATTATATATATATACATGGGTGTCTGAAAATAGGGTCCCAAAATGGCAATGTATGGCAATGTGTACATTTTGAGGGCAAATCCTCTTCTTAACCATGGAAAATGTTAACGCTGGCGCCTTCCTGCCGAAATTCGGCACGATGCGCTCCCTATCCACCTGCGGCGAGGTTTGCATCAGTGATGGGTTCCAACCCGTCATCATTCATCGACCTGGATGTAGGTTGCATTATAAAAGGCTACTGCAATTACTTCAAACATCTTGAAACCAACAACTTCCTCACTCTAGCTTGTCAATCGCATGAGTTCTACCCTTTTACCCAGTTGCCAACCGGTTCGTACCACGAATCCAGGGGCTCGCGAGCTGTTCAACCCGTTCAACCCGTTCAACCCGTTGTGCCTCTGTTGAAAGCTTCTGCACCTCACAGACGGAAATCTCAGGGTACCCCCTTGAGGTACCAAAGCCCCATGAAATCCCGTTGCAGGGGGCACCCTGTGGGTGGGCACCCTTGTTTTTGTTTGTACATGGAAACAAAACCATCTTCGACTCTTGTGGTCCCCAAATATATCCAAATATGATATCGCTTGGCAAAGACGTCCTGTAGGTTCTCCCTGTCTCAAAGTTGGAATTAGACTGTTCATACATATTCAAACAATCAGTGGGTTCGGCACAATCGGAATCAGACTTATCAAGCTTGCACTCTCCAAAAAAACAAACGCAACTTTGAGAACTGTGGGATTGAAATGGATTGAATATGGCTGAATCAATGACCAAAGCACACCAATTCAAGAACTGATTGGTGGATAAAACCCCTCTGGGATGGCTTGCGGACCCTGCCTGGCTCCATGCTGTCTCCAGCGCTTCTCGCGCGCGTGCGTCACTGGGTGGGGCTGCCTGCAACAGGTTCCATGCTAAGCGGATTGGATTCAGTGGGCTACAGTTCGACGGAAGTCATTTAAGGTTATCTCCCTTTATACGTTTCTATATAATATATTATATTATATATATAGTATATATTATATATACTAATATAGTATATAGTGTATATATAGTATATATTTTATATATATAGTATATATATTATATATAGTATATATTATATATATTATATATATAGTATAATAATATATTATATTGTATATATTATATTGTAAATATTATATTACATTATATATATATTACATAATATATATTATATTATATATATTACATTATATATATGATATTATATATATATTATATAATATATGATATTATATATATTATATAATATATGATATTATATATATCATATTATATATATATCATATTATATATATATCATATTATATATATCATATTATATATATATATATCATATTATATATATATCATATGATATATATATAAATCATATTATATATATATTCTATTTTTTATATTACATTACATATATATATTGTATTATATATATACATTATATAACATATTATATTAAATATATTATATTATAAATTATATCATTTATATTATCATATATATTATAATATATAGATATATTATATATATATTATATATATATATTATATATATATTATATATATTATATATATATATATTATATTATATTAAATATATATTATTGTATGTATTATATTATATATATTATATTTTAAATATTATATTTCATATATTATACTATATATATTATTACATACATTATATAATATATATATATTAAATTATATATTTTTATATTATATATATTATATCATAAATATATTGTATCATATGTATATATATATATATGATATCATATATATATATTATAATATCATATTTATATTATACTATATATGTATTATATCAAATATATATATATATTATATAATATATATATTAATATTATAATATCATATTTATATTATACTATATATGTATTATATCATATATATATATTATAATATATATATTATATTATATTATATATATTACATTATATTATATTGTATTATATTATATTATATTGTATTATATTATATTTAATCATATATATATTATATTATATCTATATTCTATTATATCATATATATTATATTATATGTATATTATATTATATTGTATTATATTATATTATATTGTATTATATTATATTTAATCATATATATATATTATATTATATCTATATTCTATTATATCATATATATTATATTATGTATATTATATTATATCATATGTATATTATATTATATCATATATATATTATATTATATCTACTGTATATTATATCATATATATATATACTATATCATATATATATATATCTATACCCCATGGGTAGATGATGATTTTTCCCGCGCAGCCCCCGCAAACTACGCCTGTGCTCCGTTGGTTTCTGGAGCCGAAAGGCTCAGATTTGGCAGCAAAGCACCTCGGAATTGTCGGGAAGAGGTTAAAGGATGATTGGACATTGATTGGATGGATTATATAATTAATCATCCTTGAAGATGACTATTGATGAGTATTGACAATGCTGATTTGTGACGATCTTATATTCACTAATTGATGATTATTGACCATGTCTTAATTAAGTGGATTCATCATAAAGTGGATTCATCGTTCAAACCTCTCAGAGGATCATGAAGGGGATTATCTGAGGATGGATATGGATGGATGATATACTAAATGACTTGAAGAATATTTGAAATTTGCTTAAATGTGGGATAGGGAAAGGATCTCAACCGGTTTAAGCGGAGATCTGATCTGATTACTGGAATTCATGAGGAGAATTGATGGTAAAATGTGTGGTGAAAAAAACTCCAAAAACTACTGATTCATTGAAAGCTGGGGATCTAGGCATAGGTCAGATGTGAATGGATACGATGTAAACCCCTAGCCTGCAACTACAGCAAACTTTCATTGGGATTTCAACAACTGGCATGAGGATATGGAACCAAATGACGACTGACCCACAAAAAACAATACAACATAATACAACAGTCATGGCTCAAGATTGCACTCAGACTCGGTTGAATTGACATGAATAGTGCCACATTCCACTGTTGCTTCATGTTGATTTGGCACATTTCCATCGGTGGAAAAGTTCATGTGGCAAATCCCTGCTGGTTGGCCAAATCCATCTTGATGATCCAGGACATGCACAACCACCATGGCAAGTCACCTGATTGGCTGAACCACATGGATCGACAATTCCATACCCCAAAGAAATGCAGTCGTGCCCCATTTTGGGTAGAAGAAAGACTTTCGCAGATGGTGGTAGTCCCTCATTGCGGCGAGATTCCATGTACTGGGAATCTACTGCCACGAAAACTAACCTGAAATTGCCAAGAAAATGGTGTGGAATGAGATTTTCACACTGAAAATCACCATGTTTGGGGTTTCCACTTTTCAATTTCAGTGTAAAACCCTTCAATGGCCAACCACCAGCTCCCTCGCCCAACAAGATCAGCAAGGCGCCCAAGACTGTGACCAGCAGCAGAACCAACCTCGGTTGAGACATGATGGAATCTCTTGGGTTCAAGAGGCATCACTGGACCCAGTGCAATGGTTGATATTTCGAGTAAACCATGAGTTTTGGGGGTGCCAATTTTGACAAAAATACCCATTTTGTGTCAAATGTTTCTGATATCTTAAAGGAACCACACAGGTTTGGGGGAGGTTATGTACAGTAATCGTTTTGAACCACTCACCTTTGAGTCATACACCGGCCAGGAAAAGCGGTGTGTGTGGTATATAAAAATGCATACAAATGCGCCAACAATGACCCTTGGTATCATAAAGTGCTTTAAAACCGGAGAGTCACAAAGACAACAAAAATGTTCTTCTCTCCACAGGTTTGATGACCAATGTGTGGGAGAAGTGGGTTGGTTTGCACGTTAAAGCTGAAAATTTCAAAGCACAAACATTCGCAGAAAATGGTGGGCTACATGCAGATCCCCATCCCAATCTTGGTCTGTTTGCTGGTTTCGAACTGAAAAAATGCTGAACCGTTGGAATTAACAAGACCAATTGCAGCTGAAGCCTTTTGGTCAAGTGACCAGTGCCCCAAAAACTAGTCATAAGCATCCCCATCATTTCAATATTTTGAATATATATATATAATATATGATTACATATGTATATACACCGATTCCCATCAAATCAGGCTTCCCTGAGGGTGCGACCCACCCAGTCGCGCGGGGCTCGAGCCCCTTCTGAAGCCGCCTGGCGCGTTGCAAAACTTGAAAAATAGGTCAAAGGCTAGTCACATCGATTTGCCGCAAACATGTAAGCAAAAAAAACACAAGGTGCCCACATTTACTATTGGGGTCCTTGTGTGCCACTATTGGACGGACTCAACTGTTGTTTCAATACTTTGCTGTATGCTTATGTAGGCTTGTTGATTTGAATTCCAGCAACTTGACTTTCACATTTCGGGGCAAATCTAAAGTTTGTATATCAAGGGGTTCGTAACCCAAATTTGCTCCCAAAATTAATCAAGTCAGAACTCGTGAATCAAACTAGTTGAACTAAATCATACTAAATCCATCCTTTTTAGGAATTTGTTCTTGGCCCCTCTAATCATCCATCTTTTCCCGTTACGATCTCCCACGCCTCGCTCCATCACCCGCGGTGATGTCGGCGGGCTGCAGCTGTTTGGTTCCGCTGAGCAACGCAGGACACCAATCAAAGGAATACGCAATCTATCTATCCATATCTATCAATCATGTCTTCACCAATAGATTCAATAGATCGCAGGACACCAATTACCGTAATTAATTTGTTTATTTGTTCTATCTATCAATCTCTCAGCTACATCCGCACGGGGAACATCCGGAAAATCGACCGTTCAACCAGCATGGAGGTGCACCTCCGCACGGAGAACAGAACCAACAACTGGTGTCTTGTTGTCAACGCTCTTGTTCTATGATGTTCTATGTTGTTGCTATTGTTATCAGCTTTGGTTTGTTCTGCAGTTTGTTCTCAGGATCAGGGTTTATTTATACGTACTATAAGTATTATCATGTGTTTCCTAACATGGGGGTACTCAAAAATGGATGGTTTATAATTTATAATGGAAATTCGTATAGAAATGGATGATTTGGAGGTACCCATCAAATTAGGAAACCTCCATGTGTACAAATCACATATTCAATCAGCAACTGGAATGCCAAAACATCACCACGGGCTTGGGTCCTTATGGTTCACACATCTGTTCTTAATGATTTGAACCCAGGCTTCCAAACAGGTTCTGACCCATCCCCATACTAAAATTACTAAATGAAGAATGAAGAAACGAACACTCAACAATCATCAACAATCGACATAAATACAGCAGATATATTCAAGATGAGGCAAGTGTGTATGTGTGTGTGTGTCGACTCTTCCTGTTCAGGATTTACTCCGTGGCACGTCCCAGGAGGCCCCTTCCCGTCGCATATTTCAACGCTGTGTGCAGTGCGAAATTCACTGGCATGAATTCACTAGCTTTTTCTGTACAGAGCAGGTGCAAACTGAAGATTGATCGATCGCCATTCTGCATGAGAGGCTTTGCTGTTTTTGTTGCCTTTTTGATGCTGCTCCTGTTGTGCATTTCTGCAAATGCCTTGGATCTGTCGATGAGTGTTGTCTTGTCGCCCCATTAATATATTAGCATTGTGTGGTGTCTTCTACCCCCAAACCTTTTTTTGCTGCTTTAGTTATTTTAAACCACTTTTTTGGGACTGGATTTGACCTCCACATCTTCCGCGCCGTCGCAGTGGACCCCAGTTTCGGGCCCAGTGACGGACACGACACGTCGGACACGTCTCACTGCCGCACCGGCGATGGAGCGCGGCTCGGCGCCATCGACTCGGCCCTTGGCACCATGTGAATTGAGATATGGTTGGCACCATGATCCACCCAAAGGTTGGCAGAGTTACCTCGCCTAATCAATAGAAATGAATTGTTTGGTATCTTTTAGTGGGGTTCCACTCCGGGTTCAACCGGTTCAACCAACAGGAAATAAATTTAGTAGTGTGTAAGCAACAAACATACAGTTGTTGTTTCATATAACAAACATGAGCAAAGATAGGGGAGGTAAACAACAAACACTCAGATCGTTGAGGGCTTAGCAGTTCCGTGTCAATAACGGGCCCATAAGTATCACAATGATTGACTCCCGGGCCAACATTTAGGCACTCTCAGGGACCATGAGGTCGTTGATTGGTTGTAAACAAAATGACTTGGATTCATATGAACCCATACTGATCCCCATTGAAAATTATCATACGAACTTGATACATGGCTCATGAAAAAGGGAGCATCCATGAACCCGCCAAATTGGTCATTTTATACTAAACCGTCCAATTTCGAGACTTCATATCAGCCATAGTGAGATACCCACATCGGATACCCAAATCACATACCCATATCATATCCCTATACCATATCCCCACATAGCAAAATCTGTTTTCATATGTTTTCATACATCTATGTTGGGCTTCAGTATCATTAGACTTGATATTCAAATATATTCAACTTTACATGATCTTTTTTTTTCGCTTGCAAAGGATCGAATGGTTCCGGTTTTTCATGGTTTTTCATGGTTTTTCCAATGGGTTTTTCCCAAAAAAAACTTGGGGCGACCGACGAAGCAAAGGCCGTCGGCGCCACCAACTGGGCTCCAGAAGCGGCACCAGGCTGCCTTAGGCAACGTCTGGCTGCCATAACGTGGCTATGGTGGAAAGGCTGCAATAAGAACGATGCAATGGTAATAGATGGTAATAGTAATGATGACAATAATAGTGGTAACAATAATATATTTCACAATTATATAATAAACATTGTGGCTGATATAATCATAATCATAATGATAATAATATGCTGATCATGATGATGATGGTGATGGTGATGATGATGATGGTATAATGTAGAATATATATATATATATGATATATGCCATAAGCTATATGGATAACTCTTTGTGGTTTCCATATCTAATATCCAATGGCTATATGGATATATCTATAATAGTATACTCATAACTGACTTTGACAAATAACCTATATAATATATCCATGTTCTTGATATGTTTTGAAAAACCAAAATATATCGATCAACTGTTGACAATATATCCCATTCAAGTATGTTCAAGCATACTGGCAATCCAATGCTTCATAGCTTCAATGGGGAGTCCCAGTTTTTGGATTGTGACAATCCCCATATAATGGTATTATATAGTCGATAGCATAATCACCTGCAATCAGAATCAACCAAGATGGGTATTTTTCACACTGCTCAAATGATCATATGACTACCATCTACTACTCAGAAAAAGGCGGCAAAACCACCATCAATTTTTTAATGGATGTTTCGCCTTTTTTTCCCTATGACAAGTAATCTTCGACCCATAAGTGCACCATACATCCGGTCCAAATGTAATTTATAAACATGTAACATACAAGTCTACTAGAAGAAGTTTAATGGAATTTGGAATCTATTCATTGAATTGAGACCATCAATCAATGGTTAATACATATTGCTAATTAAGTATCAAGGGGCCATGTATGATCCTGATGTGGATGTTCTCACACTTTGATGGCCATAAATTGGGGCATCCCCCATGGCTGATATGGCTGAAACATCTTCGTGTTCCTCATGAACATGGACTTGGAATAGCCAATTCGGAATAAGTCTGAAATCAATGGATTGGTCTTAAGGGAAATCAGTTTAGAGGAAACCATATGTTTGAGCATGAAAATTGTTGTGATTCAACCATAAATGTTCCCAGTTGTGATATAAGTTATTCTGGAGGATCCAATGAAAAAAGTGTTCTTCCAAACTCTTAAACCATGAGATGTTTAATCTTATGGGTTCCTATAAATCCATATAGTAGAAATCGCTTGAATGGTAGTAACCATGAAGTTACCAAGCAACGATGGATACAATCCCTCCGCCAAACCACACTAGCTTCAACCAGGGATTCTGGCTGCGTGTTCTTCACTTAGGGTGAAGGGATCAAAATGGTCAAATCACCATTAACTTTTTCGAGTTCTTGGCGCGCCACCAACAAAGCAATTGACTGATGTTGACTGTTCATTTGATTCCATGATCTACTTTGAACAATCACAGGACACATTCGGAATACTAGGACACTGCAAGGCAGTTACAACATGTTACAAATACCATCCAGAACGCGCAGCGCTGTTGTACCATGGTGCCAACAGGTGCCAACTGACCACTGGGATACCACTGGGACTCCGGACCCAAAGGTGGCTGGCACTGAGCCGAAATTGTACCTGCGAGACCCCCGCTCGACTTTGTTGGAGACTTTGTTGCCCCATTTTTTCAGCATACCAGGTGCTAAAAACATCTAAAAACATCACTGATTAAAATCCCCATCAAGATCGTAAAAAACCTATAATCCTATAATCCGTGATGAAACGCAGCTGTTGACATGTGGCTCGAGGGGAGGATTTTTCGCAGTTTCTAAAACTTATTGTGACTATTTGATGACATTTGCAGATTGGTTGATCAAATTTAAGAACCCCATCCATGACCAGCCAAGAATTACATCTCGAATCATCACCAAGGTCATATTTCAGGATATAAATCATGGAAATCGAAGACCGAAAAGTCATCTACATCAGTCATCTTCATCATGGGTTTGACATTTCCATCCTTTTGGGGGTCATATTTCAGGTTGCTCTACCCGAGTGGAAAAAACCATGCCAGGACACTGGTCTCCAAAGTTGCCAGTCGTGTCGGTCTGGCGTGTGGTGATGGGGATGTCTGTCTTGGGAGTCGGTGGTTTCAAACCTTCCCAAACTTTTAGTCATTGGCAGGATCATCAGCCCAAAATATCCAAAGTATCCCAAATATGGTCGAAAATCAAGATGTTTTTTGAAACCACCAATCAGATCCTGTTGATTTTCAATGAGATTGGATCATGTTGGGGGATTTTGGTGGGATGTTTTCGGGCGCACATGATTTTCTAGATGCTGGTTCTACACCTTTACGGTTCACTGTGGATAAAAATTGTGATGCCTTCGGTTTCATATTCCTAGAACCGAACATATAACATACCGAAGAACCTGCCATTGTTGCCCGTGCAAGTACCATACCCATTAAATGCCAAACTGCCCGCCTTTGAAAAGTGCTGATTGGATTTGAACTCCGAATACAAGGTGAAGATCACATGCAACGTCTCGGTGATCTGGTTGTAAACCTGCAGTGGCACGGCGTGAAAACGGGTCAGGAGTTTCGGAGTTTCCCACGGTATCTTCGGGTAAGACATACAAAAATCGAGTTGTTTCCGAACATCTGGTTTTGCCTTAAATATATAAATATATTAATTACCTAAAAATCCCATGGATGATGAATCCCATTAAAGTGGCAAAATTCTTTATCATATCTATATTATGTATATAATATTATATTATATATTATGTATATATACGTATATTTATATATGATATATGTATATACACAGTGTCCCAGTTTTTGACAAATCCATAAAACCGCCTTGGTACATCCAAACCTGGCTCGTGGGTCGTGCAGCTAGTTACTCGCTGATGCAACTGGTTGGTCAAAGAACAACGCCTCGAAGTTGGAGTCTGCTTACAGTAACTCATCTTACCCTCTGGTAATGACTAACATAGCTATTGAAAATGGCCATTTATAGTGGATTTACCCATCAAGAATGGTGATGTTCCATAGTTATGTTAGTTTACCAGAGGGTAGCTCCAGGAAATTTGAAGAATTCGACTGAAATGCCTCCACCATACAATTCTGATCAACTGCAAATAGTATGACTGAGTCTATGTCCGAAATATCTGCAGTATATATATCTTCTGTACATAGGAATGGTATGGAATTGTATATTTGGATATATTTGGCCATGCCCATTGGGTAACCCCCAAATCCACCAGTTCTTGCTCTGTAGCAGAACAACATCCGCCAGGCAATTCTGGGCTTCCCTGACGGGTACATCCAGTATCGAGGCGAACACCTTCACATAGCTAGGTAGATCCAGCCTGAGAATCGTGCACGCATTTTTCAACGTCTAATGGCCTAATGTCTAGCATTTCTTGTGGCTCCAGGCATTTTGACCCATTTTGACCCATTTTGAAGACGCTTACTGGCTTACTCAGAACTTATGCCACCATTGTCGATAGTTCAACCACCATTGTTTGATGGTTAAACATGGTTAAACATGTTGGATCATTTTGGATGGTTAACCCCCATGTTTGGGACCCATTGGTTCACCTCAGGTGACGCACATTCTGAGGTTAAAACTCCAGGTCCGCCAGATCGGGCAAAGGATTGTTCTGCAGAAACTCCTGCGGTCGATATCACGACCTGGTCCCGTTGGGGATGGTCCAATCGTCATGCAATGTAATTTTGAAGCGTTGGCCTATAATGCCTATACCCAAATAAGGATGTTGATATTCTTCAATCGAAGTACGCTTGAAGTGTGCTGAAGTGAATCTTTTTGAGCATCGAAAACTGTCAATGGCACGGCGCTCCTCAAATTCACCGGGCCACACCTGCATCAGCTGCTCAATATCTGGCATCCTGCGGGCTGTCGGTGAGCCCCTGAAACGTGGATGTCATGCACCATCAAAATGGATGTTTTAACCCTCAAAAATGGTGGTTAACATATATAGTTTTGCCATCAAACATGGGGTTCTAACATTAAGCATCTGGTTGATTGGGATGGAAACTTGCTGATGATGGAAACTTGATGATGGTGATGGTGATGATGATGATGATGGTGGTGGTGATGATGAATCATATGCAGCATCAATAGCTGGGATGAACATTGAGAAAAACTCACAAACGGCAATCAGGCCGCGATACTCATCAAATGGGCAGCATCAAAAGTACAGGTACCACTCTGGTACTACCATGTCGCAGAGATTCGACAGTCCATGGATATGGATCAAACTTAGGTACCCCCAAACATGAAATTATAAACATGTTGCTTTTGACTACTACAAATCACAAGACTCATCCTTCAAAAAACACCAACAATGCTTTCAATCGCTTTTGGAGTTTGAACCTAGGGTACCCCATTCCATCCTCCCCTTCATCATCTGGAACCGCACCGCGGAGCTGCTGGGGTCGCGTCCTCTTTTGGTACTGCACCGTGGGCGCTGGCTTTGTTCGATTGAGGTTATCAATCCGCTTCACCTTGGCGGAATGGTGAAAACCCAACTTCAGGGTGTCACATTTCGGGGTTGAAAATGATGACCCACCGGTGTGTTTCGAGGTAGCCATGGGTGCATATTTCTTTACCACCAATCCAGCCCTATGGATCTCTACTGCTTGACTGGCAATCTGTGGCCCATGGAAATGCCTGAGCTGCAGGCCCAATTGTCAATCTCCTTGGGATTCTTCTCAGCATTTTCAATCGACCGCACCTGAAGCTGAGTTGCAGTGGTTCACTACCAAGTGCCACCCAAAAACTCAAAATTTCGGAACACTTGGAAAATCCTCCCTCCAGATCCATGGATTCAGGTCCTTCATGAATTTTCATTTTTGGGGGTCGCAAAAAATGCGCATCTGCGTCCCAGCAGCCCCTTTTGGCACCTCCATGGGTTGAAGGTCTTGATTCTTACTGAGAGACCGAAGCTGGAGGTCTAAAATCGATGGATCCGAGGGATTCCTCAGGGCGGAGTCAGCACTACAAAAAAGGGGCCATGGCATGGGTCAAATTCATCCAAAGTTTTGAAACAAATGGCAGAGTTTCTTCTTGGGAAATCCGCTTGGCAACATATTTATACAATATACATATGTGTATATATATATATTATATTATATATATATAAGAATCAAAATTAGGCTATGGGGACCCAATGGATCTTGATTGCCGCTTGGGATTCTCCTTGTCCACCAAGATCCACCTTGCTCTGTGTCACAAGGATCTTTCATGAGTTTGAGGCTCTTCGAGACGGAACGGAACGCGCACAGAAACCACTGTGGTGAACAAATGTGGTGTTGTATAGGGATCTACACTCATCTTTTCGATTGTACCGTATTGTACAATTTGCAATGCAACTGCTTCTCAGCACACCCCAAATCAATGTGTTCGACCAGTGTAGAAGCCATGGCAGGCTTCCAACACTATCGCAGCTTGGGTAAGACTCAACCATGAAAGCACCAATGGTTCGACTTAAATGGTCTTCCTGCAATTTTCATCCGATATGGAGGGTCACTTATATATGTCATATATAATTCTGCATATCACATATATAGACTCTACATATATATTATATCATATATGGATTCATATCACGTTCCTGACATAGAAGTTCATCTCGGCTGGTGTTATATTCTTCCATAGACCCTGATGCAACCTCTACTTCTCTCTGGCTTGGTGGCGTCTCGGGACATGCGCGACTCGTTTCCTGTGAAAAGAACTTGTTTTTGGACCATCCAGTCTGGGTTTTTCCAAGAGTTTTGGGCAACTAATCATTATTAAGCCATTATTAAGCCATCATTAAGCCATTGTTAACCATTCTTAACCATTATTAAGCCATCATTAAGCGATTATTAACCATTATTAACCATTATTAAGCCATCATTGAACCATTCTTAACCATTTTTACGCCATCATTAAGTGATTGTTAACCATTGATCATTTGCTGCCGGTCCATCATCATCTGGGCTTTCCAGCAGGGTGGGCTCATCTAAGCGTGTCGTGCCCAATCCACTGGCTTCATCATCTGGTCGTGGCATCTTGAGAAAGGCATCCACCTGCGGTCAGCCGGTAGATTCGTTTGTCAAAGGATTGGTTTAAGGGGAAATCTAAAAAAATCTAAAAGCCCCATGGTTCATGGGAAAGAAAATATCACATGGCAGTGTGTCAAAACCTTGTACCCCTGGTGAACATCAAAATAGCTGGTAAATGGATGTTCATCCCCCTAAAAATGGTACTAATAGGTATTGATCCATACCCACAGGTTTCCTGTAGATGGTTCCCTTCCACCAGTCCATTGAGTCAGATTTCGGATGCTTCGCCTCCCCAATGCTGGGAATCAGCTCTGGAATGAAAGGCTTCAGCACTGTGTCCAGCTCTATGGTATGTGGCTTGTACCTCCAGCTCCAGGAGATGAAATGTTGGTTAAAACTGTAGAGAAAAAATGAGAAAAAGAGAGTTGAACCCCAAGAATCCTCCAGGCTTCCCACTTGGAATGAGCTTACAAATCAGTTCGGAACCAGCTGAGTTCAGGGAAGATCCGAGTGATTTTGACTGCGTGATACTGCGTGATTTCATGTAGGGATGTCTTCGGAAAAGGATTTGGTCATGGCTAAAATTTGGCGGTCCACAAGAACAAACACCGAGCTGGCCTTTTTGATCCTTTTTGTACTTTGCCACTTTGGAGACTTTTTTTTTGTTGTTCCACCAGTGCATAATTGTCATCGTTGATGTCGAGATTCCAGCCACAATTTATTTGCGCATTGACCAAATGTCACCCATGAAGATCTTCCATCCCCAAGAAGATCAACCAGCACCTGGTGATGCAGTTGAAGAGCTCCTCAATTTCAGAGGAGACCTTCATATTTTTGAAGTCCTCCGGATTGTACCTGGGCCCGAAAAAGTGGGCACTGGATGGGAAAAAAAGAAACGAAACGATATTCACAGTGGGAACGTATCATCATCGTTTCATGGATGGGGCCAACCCCTGTGATCGTATACATGTATACATGTGTATAAATAATATATATATATATATATTAATTACCATCTGTAACGCTGCTGTAGTAAATAGATATCTGTCAAATGGTCAAACAGCTCGCCTTTTCGACGTTTTCCAATATTTTTTCGTACCATCCACACAGTGTAGCTAACATCCTCAAAGCAGTTGTCCAGCAAGTCAGAGCACCATTGAAAGATTCTGGATGATTTGAATTTTAAGTCATATCAGCAGCATATATATATAATATATATATATATAATATATATATAATATATAATATATATATAATATATAATATATATATATATCTACCTCCAATTTGCTATATCCTCCCTCTTTTTAATTGATCACATCATGTCCTCCCCTTTTTCGGCTGACAACATCTCCAGTTTCTAGTGATTCTATCCACATCCTCAGTTTTATACATGTCATTGGGTATGAAAGATCATTGAGTATGGACGCACTATGTGCGTTTGTTTCAACGTAATTCTTAATTGGACCCCCAAAACAAATGGTTTACAATAAACACTATTTGGTAGTATTTGGTACTATTTGGTTTGTTCCAAACAAAGTTTGTCTATATGGTACTCCTGTTTTGAGCCAAACCCCAATTAAAAACCCTCCTTCTCTTGTTGGATCACCCTGCTTTCTGGAATATCTCACAATCTATGGCCATGTTTGCTGGTTGGACCATGTTAAAGTCCTTTTTTCGGAGCATGGCATTGTTGGATTATAGTCCAAAAGTAGTATTACAGAATATATATATATCTTCCATATAATTACAGTACATATATATATATATTCCCAGGTGGTTGCTCCCCATTATGTCGCAAGATATCCCAAACCACCCCAAGTGGTTCCGACCCAAAACCCTATAGGTGCCCCCGACGCTCCCGCGGGTAACCCCGAGGACTTCTTTCCATCCTCAACGAAAGATGACCAGACTGAGGGACTGACCATTTCAACAAGGGGCCAAGAAAAAAGGGATCTAATAGGGTATTTAAGAGGTGGTTAATAGGGTTTAATGGTATTTAATGATGGTATTTGTTTGAAAAGCACCATTTTCATATGTTCATTTCATTTTCTGATGGGATTGTCCGTTAAAAACTCCATTGTTTGGGGGGTTTAATGGTAGTTAAGAGGGGGTTTTCATGGAGAAATTCATGGGACTGGCTTGATGATTTCACCCAGCAAATGTGGCTGATAAATATGATATGAATGATTATGAATGGTACCCTCTGGTAAACCAACATAGCTATTGAAAATGGCCATTTATAGTGGATTTTCCCATTAAAAATGGTGATTTTCCATAGCTATGTTAAATTACCAGAGGGTATCTTCACAGGATATGACTGATGAGATATTTTTCATCAGATATCAATGGATTCTACCATCCACCCAAAGCAACATAAACCCAATGGCCATTTCAGTATTCCAACCCGCCCAACGGGCAGGGTCTTTCTGCGGATTTCTCTGGACAATTCATTAGACACTCACAACAACCTCAGCATAGATAATGATAGGTCCAACAAATTCAAACATGACCTATTTATTGTTTGTCATTGATACCAAGTTGATGCCAAGTTGCCCAGATATGGTTGAGAATCTGTGGTACTCTGGGGTAGTCACACCAAAACAGTTGGTTGTTAATGCATGTTGATCCAGTCATTTCAACGGTCCATTCAATAGGCATTGACCCATCCGCGTGTCAAACCATTGCTCTCAGTTCAAACCCAATCGCCCTCATCGATTGCACTCCTATCTTTGTCGATTCAACCCATTGAAACACCCATTTCTGGTGAGGAAAAAGCACCAAAAACATCCAAAAACAACCCGCAGCTTCGACACAGAAAGTCTGTGGGCCTCTCCATCAGAGGACTCAGAGGTAGAGCCCTGCAGCAATGAATCGCCCATGATTTATTGTGGGCCACAGGATGCCACAGGTTTGTCAGAAGATGTCAGAAGTGCTTTGAATCGTTCATCGATCTCTCTTTCGAAACCCCGAAACCCAAGCACGTCAACAGGAACATCCATAAAAACCGTCAACCAGGGTTTGTCTGAAAAACTGGAGTACAGTACCCCAAAAGACTACCCTCAAAAATGGTCCGACATCGGGTGTCAGCCGTGTCAGCGATTTTTTGACACCCACATATCATGGTTGTTGGCCATATCCCAACAAAAATCCCAATATAAGACCTAAATATCATATTGTTACATCACATGACATCTCCATTACGGGTAATGGGTGTCGTAATGGGATATAACAGTACGATATTTCATGGAATATCTATAAATGTATACCACATTATCCCATATTATGGGAGATATTCCAGGTTTAATTTATACCTGTATCCCCATTAAGACCAGCCATGACCAACCTATAGACCAGGGGAAACCACCACAGCCTCACTACTGGATTCGCCGCTACTCTCCTCTCCTTTTTGAGCGGCATCAGTGAGTGCAACGTCTCCCATGTTGGTGGGTTTGATTCCAAAGATCCGTAGATATTATTGGATTGGTTGAAGGGTAAATCTACAAGAAACCCCTATAATTGGTGGTGAAAACCATGGTTTCCCGTAGATTTTCCCTTTAACCAATCCATTGAACATATGGATTTTTCCTTAAATGGGGTTACCCGCAATTCATCCAAGTTATTGGTTGTTATCAATGGGAAAACTACTGCTTTGGGGCTACCCAAATTTCAGGAAACCTCCATACTATGGCTTTGTCTGAAAAGCTTCTCTGAAAAGAGACACCCCTCTAAATCTACTGGTTCATCATCAGTTTCCCCATGAAAATAACATAAAATCACCGTAAATTGCAGGGTCAATCCCCCATCTTTGCCCACATCTAGTCACTATAAGGACCATCCCGCAGCCATCTATACCATTTTCTGGTGAATTGTCCAGCCAAGTCAGATTGCTGAGGGTAATTCACTTTCTGAATTGGAGGTAAGTATTTGAACCGATGTTCTTTACTGTAAGCAACATCCATCAAGGATTTGAACATTCCCTGACTTTTTCGGACAATCATAGAATTCCGCTGTGGATCATCATTTCACCATTTCACCCCCCAAGCTGCATGTTTGATCAAAAAATATGGCAGAGTATCGGATCTCGAGGTCTTGAATCTCAAAGCATACCTGTGCAAACCCCACCCATACTCTTTCAAGACTCGTTTCAACATTTCCAAACCGTTATGTAAGGTTTATTGAGACTGTCACATTCACTATGATCAAACTCCCGCAAATGTGGAAGTGCGTTCAAATCACCATGACCATCATCAGCGCATTGTATACCATTTATTGGCTATATCATCCTAAGAGTATATCATCATAAATTGACTTTGTATGACTATATCATCATTTATTCACTAAATATGCATGACCATATAATAATGTGGTGGCTATATATGACTATATAATCATTTATTGAATGTTTCATCATGTTTAATGGTTACACCGGTTACACCCCCATCATCCCTCATCAAAAATCGGGATGTTTGGCGTCCTCTCTTGGTAGTCCCTGCGGCCGGGGGCTGCTTCGGCGTCCCGGCCTGGCAGGAATCAATAGACCTGGCTGACCTGGCTGAAGAAACTAATGTTTTATCCTCAGGGTCAAGTTGGGGAAGTTCCCCAACCCCATCCCCATCCCTATCCCAATCCCCATCCCCAACCCAACTCTACCCCCATCCCCATCCCCATCCCCAACCCCCCCATCCCCAACTCTAAACCCCCATCCCATCCCAACTAACCCCCATCCCCATCCCCAACCCCCATCCCCATCCCCAACCCCATCCCAACTCTACCCCAACCCCATCCCCATCCCCATCCCACCCCACCCCATCCCCCACCCCATCCCCAACCCCCCAACTCTAATCCCCATCCCCACCCAACCAAATCCCCATCCCCATCCCCACCAACTCTACCCCATCCCCATCCCCATCCCCACCCCCATCCCCAACCCAACTCTACATCCCCATCCCAACCCAATTCAACCCCCATCCCCATCCCATCCCCCCCATCCCCAACCCACTCTAAACCCCACATCCCCATCCCCATCCCACCCCCATCCCCATCCCCACCCCATCCCCAACCCCATCCCCCACCCAACTCTACCCCCATCCCCATCCCCATCCCCTCCCCAACCCCATCCCCAACCCAACTCTACCCCATCATCCATCGTGCGTCGCAGAACGCAGAACCGTGAGCCCCGCGCCTCTGATGTGCCGGGAGTGCTCACCTCATCATCGGTCTCCACAGGAATGGCCTGGTACAGATGGGATGGGATAGCCATGAATTTGGCATCTCCGATCTTTGGGGACATTGTAATCATTAACCAGAACTCAGTAGTTTTGACCAATGCCGCTGTGCCATTGACATTCTTTGTTATTTTCTACAGTAGATCAGTACATCCCATGTTTCTGCCTGCAGCAAATCTGGTTATACACATGGGTTTCTCTGAAAATGGGTCTTATTTTGACTCATTTTGCACGATCAACATTGCCATTTTTGGGGTATACGGTATACCCCATGTTCAAACATAACCACATGTTGGATCATTGGATCGGTCGATTTGGTCGATCCCAGGCTCCTCATCATAGGCTTGGTCGGCCACTTGGTCGTCGGCCATCCTGAGCGGCGGCTGAACAAAGCTGAGACCCTGCCGAATCGAATCACGGCTATTCTGATGGCTATGGAGATCTACCTCATCTACCTAAATCATGAAAAATCCAGAAAAAACCCTTCCGCTGTGAGGCGGCGAAGAAAACTCCACGGTACAGCTACAGCCGCCTTGGTGGGACCGCGTTCGAACACGGGGAGCTGATCTCCCCTTGAGACTGGGCTTGAGCCATACAGCAGGAAGCAACATGACTCAGGGAGCTTGCTATGATAGGAATCTTAAGAACCCACAAAAAGGATTCATCTGCTGGTGACCTGATTTTGGATGATTTTTGGTTGTATCCAGCATTTGGACAGAAACTGCTACAAACTCAGGACTGGTTTGCGGTTTCAACTCAAATTGTCAAAAACTGAAACTGTCAGGCATCTTCGGCATCTTCTCATCTTTTGGGGAAAGAAATTTTGTTTCGACCCTCAGAAACCACCAGCCATTCATGCCAGTCATGCCATGTCTCCTTTTCCCCGCGCGTTGGATCCCAGGCTTTTGCTGTCCTTACGTGGGCCTCACTTGGCCGTCGCTGTCACGTCCAACAGATCTGCGAGAAGATCTGCAAAACCTTGGCAAATTCTAAGGGACTCTGCAATCAAGTTAAAACAACGAGATGAGATTGTATGTAATTATAATATATATGTCTGTCAATCTGTCTGTCAATCTGTCTGTCTGTCTGTCAATCTGTCTGTCAATCTGTCTGTCTGTCTATCTATTTGTCTGTCTATCTGTCTATCTATCTGTCTGTCTGTCTCTCTATCTATCTAGCTTCCTATCTAATCTAATCTTATCTCATTTGATCTTATCTATCTTATCTTATCCTGTCTTGTCTTGTCTTTCTCTCTATCTATCTTTCTTTATTTCTATCTATTTCTATCCAATCCTATCTAATCTATCTATAATAAATAGTAAACATGTATATATCCTGCGTATCAAAATCTCTATGTATGCTGTTTATATACGTGTGTATATATATATATATACATTCCCTGAAAAAACGGTGTTGAACCATGTAATTGCCAGATACAAATGCATATAACTCCATCATCTTCAGGGCAAACCTCCCCATATGGTGGCCAAACATTCAATGAAGTGATTTGATACGTTTGACCAAGGCAAACCTAGCAGGTATCTATTAGTACGTGGAGGGTTTCTTGCATCTGGGAATGGGTCAAAGTTTCAGCCCCCGGTCGGTGCCTGCTTTTTTGTGGTTTCTTGTTTCTGGAAGGATTAAATTATCCCCCCCCCAAACTTCTCAATCCCGGAACTCCGGATTTCAAGGGGCAATCATCCAATTCCCTTCTGTGCTCGAAGTGGGACGACTACCAGCCAAGACAAAGGAGTTGCTCCATCATTGGGGTTGATGTCAATGAAATCTTGCAGGAAACTGACGAAGTTTGGTCAAACGTGGCTACCCCATGAATTGTATCATTTTAGGCTTGTTCTACAAACACAAACCATGGATATAGACCTGGGCTTGCCCAAAAGGATGCATATCCTCAATCTATGGCAATTTTAGCTGGGGAAACTGCAGGTTTTGAGCCTTCGAGGGAACACGGCCCTTTCGCAAAGGAACCCATCGTGAAACTCCACCGGTCCACCTGGTTCTCAGCGAGAAGTTTTTGATTGAAAACAGAATCAGTGAAACTACCAAGTATATCTGTGTATTAATATGTTTATGTAGATACTAAACAATTGTATACTAAAAGATATGATACGTGTCAATCTTATTTTGATATATGTTGATACACATGTGTAAATTATATACACAAGCACAGACTTGTCATACATGACACACAGTTGCGAACAGATTCATATGCACGTATCCACAAGTACGGAGCAAATCAATCTATGTGTGTTATATTAGAGTACATTCCAGTGAGTGCACGTGATCAGACTCATGTAGTGTCTAGGTAATAATGTAATCAGCACGTATTATGTTAATAAATACATATTGTTTATAAATATCAATGTTCTATCCATATTTCTGTACATATGTATATAATCATACTGTATGTATCATTGTGTATCTATAAATCCACGTGCATAACACAACATCGAAGTTGTCTTGGACTCCCTCCTGGTTTTCCTGCTTGTTTCTACACAATCTGCCCCTCGGGCACACGAAACAGCCCAACATGGGGCTCCATGGGATTGTCCATGTATCGAATTCTGTATATATATATATATACACAGATGTGTGTATATGTATGTACAATATATATATATAATTATATATTATATATATGGGAGTGAACATAGTTAAACTGATTATATACCCACAGGGTGCATAAGAGTAGATGCTAAAGGCTGACGGGTGCGTTTCCACAAACAAAGTGATGACTTTGAAACAGACGTGGGCCTCTGTGCGGATGTCTCTAGATTAAGCCCCAAGTTCATTGGTTGTCTCAACTTCAGGTTTGGGTCAGAATATGCCAATACCATATTGGGTATCCCAAAAATTGAATCATACTGGATAAACTTGGAGGATCTGGTTAGCTTTATATATATATACACATGAAAATCAGGGATACTACCAGAACTGGTTGGTGGTTTCAACCCCTTTGAAAAAAATGAAAGTCAGTTGGGAAAACTAAAAAATGTTCCAAACCACCAACCAGAGAATTCATGACCATTTAAAGTGGGGAAAGTTACGTTGATCCCATGGGACTTGGCGGCACGCCATCGCACGCCTGCAGCTGTTCAAGCTGCAGGAGGTCTCCCTGATAGATCCAGCCGGGCACCTGGCCACTACATCTCCTGCAAATGGTGAGATGCAACCGGTAGAAAATGGTGATTTCAGCATAACTGGAGGGTTTTTCAATAGCATTTCAAAGTCAAAAGAGTCAGGCCATGTTTCTTGGTACATACTGGTGAATGTATGGGATTTTATGTGGTATCAATGGGGATCTTCCAATGGGAGTTTCATGCCAGCAAAAGTCATGGTATCAACCCTGATTTCACTGGGAATAAAATGGGATACAGTCATGGGATATAACAGAGCAACAATAATATAATACTTTATATATATATATTATAGAAAATTGATGAACATTGGAAATTTACCTCCAATGCATGGTAATCTTCTCAGGGAAAATGATGATGATATTGATATAATGATATACCCCTCGGAGTTAGGGGCACAGCATTTTCAGACACACCCTGTTTTGCAACGGACAATGCAGATAATCACCAGCTACAAAAAACAGGGTACTGCCAGATTGGTAGTTGCCAGCGAGCGCACCAGGCGCCTGGTAATTTCGTGTGTTTTCTGTGTTAAATGGGTTCGTTGGGGGGTGGGTGGGTGGGTGGGGATGTTAACGTTCATTGGACTTGCACCCTTCCGTGATGCTACGCTACTGCACGTTCTCTTCAATTTACACAACTACGTGATGCTACGCTACTGCACGTTCTCTTCAATTTACACAACTTTGCTACTTTGACACGTTCAACTACGTGATGCTACGCTACTGCACGTTCTCTTCAATTTACACAAGTACGTGATGCTACACTACTGCACGTTCTCTTCAATTTACACAACTACGTGATGCTACGTTGACTGGGGTGGGGGGGTGGGTGGGTGGGTGGGGGGGGATGTTAACGTTCATTGGACTTGCACACTTACGTGATGCTACGCTACTGCACGTTCTCTTCAATTTACACAACTACGTGATGCTACGCTACTGCATGTTCTCTTCAATTTACACAACTACGTGATGCTCTTCAATTTACACAAAAACAACGACGCAGACAACTGCTAAAAAAGTTGAAAAGAGACGTTTTGATGCAGAAACGCTATAAAAACGCCAGGCGCCTGACGCGCCCGCTACCTGGTGGTTTCAATCCATCCCAGAAATGTGGCTGTCATTTTCCATCATCATCCCAAATGTGGCTGGAAAAAAAACTGTGCTCGAAAACACATATGATTACATATGGGTCAAAAAGCTGGTGCCCTTTTTTTGACACAGAAATAGCCGGTTGGAATGGCCCCGCAGCCCGTCCAGTTGGAATGACGCAGCAGCGGTGGTACCAAAGGGTAGTTCTCAGGGCACTCAAATACCTCAACCGACTCAGTCATCCGATGTGCAGAGCAGAGGTTACTCTGGTTGGTGATTTCAACCCCTCTGAAAAATATTAGTCAATGGGGAGGATTATCCCATATGGGTATGGATCAATACCTATTAATACCATTTTTAGTGGGATGAACATCCATAAATCCCAGCTATTTTGATGTTCACCAGGGGTACAAGGTTTTGACCCATCCCCATATATTATCGGAAATAAAAAATGTTTGAAACCACCAACCAGTTACTCATCGATGTTTGGCTTCGCAGAAATTGGGTGCCCCCCGTTGTTTTGCTGCCTTGCCCAGCCCTGAAATTGCACACCGATATTGGTTGATATTGTTTCCTGTAGTGGATTGTACCAGCCCCTTTCAAATCTCCAACCAGTTGGTATGGTTATATAATGTTATATAGTACAACTCCAAAGAAATGAAGAATTGGAACGTCTGCGAATCTCCACACGGGGCAAAAACTGACCATCAACTCTACAAGTCAGCAAAATTTGGCCTGTAGCAAATGAAACAAAAGGTGTTTGGAGGCAGCACTGATCCACTGCACCAGTTCTTTGCAAGGAGATTGTCTGGGTCCCGCCCCGGGCTGAGAATGTGTTGGAGGAAAAACACGAAATGGTGTATCATGATTTTCTCCATTATGAAAACACACCATATGTATATATTATCTATATATACAGTGTATGGGTAAATTCTTCATTCAGACGGACCCACATTTCATATTGTTGGTTAGTTACATCCCATTATATTCCCTGTATGATGCGTTGATACCCAGATTTTCGCTGGCGAGAAACCCCATTTGGCAGTTATATCCCGTGAAATATTCCCATTGCTACCCCATAAAATCACAATGATGGTCAAACACCCATGAATGATACCCGATCCAGGGGATCGGATTAAAATCTAACTCCAGTTTTTATGATTATAGCAACCAAAAAAAAGATAGAACAGTATAGTACACAAGTGACACTTAGAATGACCCCGAGGTTTCCAAACATTAATCATCATACACTTAGAATGACGTCTCTATCGACGGTAATGCTAAGTGTATGAAGCCCTGCAGAAATACGCATAATTTGATTTGACCCCAAAATTGCTATGTCAAAACTGGAAGGTGCCCAAAACATGAGTGGTCGCTTTCACGGTGCCTCGGCGGTTTCCAAACCCTCATCTAACTTTCGCTTGTCAACTATAACAGTAAAATCCTACTAAACAAGTGAGATAGATTACTTTTCAATCTTTCTGGGGTTGTGATGGGTTGTCTATTTTCATATGTTTAAACCGCCATTTTCTTATTGGTTCAACAGATTTCAAGAGCCATGGCTTGGAAAAAATATGAAAAAAAAACCATCCAAGGCACAATCTCAACAGCTTCCGAGCCATCAGGTCGCAGCCCGGAAATCTCTACACGGGCCTTTTTCGGCAACAAAGAGGGTGGGAAGAAAAGCCAGAAAAACGGAGAGTTAAGCACCAAAAAATTGGATGGAACTGGAACCAAGAAAACCAACGGTTGAACTTGGATTTAACCCAGCAAAATTGGGGAGTTCCTCGACAAAAAATGGGATTGAAGCAACAAGAGTTCAACCAGATTTTCTGGAGAAAGCAGTAAACAAGGGGAGTTAAATCCACATGTGTTGGGATTGAAAATTGAAGCAACAATCATGAGGGATCTACTGTACTTGCAACAACCAACAAAAAACACTAGAATCATCAGAGACTGTGTCACTGCTGTCCCAGATGGGTCTGTCTGAAAGTCGAGTATCTGGCTATCTCAAAACCCAGTGCTGATTTCATGGTTTATCATGGTTTATCATCATATTCCCTTTCCGCAGACAGCCATTTGGGGGATATCAAAGCATAAAACAGCCATGTGTCGTGAATGTGGGGGGATATCAAATATAATTACCCTCTGGTTATTTAACATAGCCATGGGAAAATCACCATTTTTAATAGGTAAACCATCTATAAATGGGCCATGGCTTCCATGGCTATGTTAAATAATCAGAGGGTAAAACCAATGGAAAAACCCGCCAGCCACATCTCAAGGTCCTGCAAGGGCCCATCTTGTCGCACGCGCAGGCCGCGCAGGCGCCCATCGCGGAATGCGGCCGCGAGCACGGCCAGCTCCTGCGACAGGCGCCAGGATGCCAGCGAGGGCGACCTGGACGACAGATGGTGGGGAAGATCCAGTTTTATGCTACTGAAATAGCGAGATTTTATATGGTTTAAGTACCATTATGAAATACTCTGAAAACTGAGGGAAATCTATTAGAGAGGATATATATATATATATAATCTTTGTTTGAATGCGTTAGTTTTAATATATGTGCTCTTCTGTTGCGGATTATCGATTGTTTTGAAATAATTGATCCATACACGTAGCAGTATGGCTAATCTGGTGGCCTTGGATGCTAGAGTTCCCCGCTTAAGGACAAATCCCTGAAAGAATCCAAACACTATCACTTGTTTTGACTAATATAGATATCGTCATTTAAATCGCTGTTGAAATACCGTAAACCCTTGTTGAAGGGTTTGATTAATATAACCCTTGTTGAAGGGTTTCTCCCCGTAATCTAGATTGCTCCTCCCTTTCTTTGTGGCGCGCGATGGGAAAAAAACCCTGCCTGCAGGAGGGCAACACCTCCTCTAGGTACAAAGCCACCTGATGGCGTTCAGAGGGGCCACGCGATCGGAGGCGCCTCCGCCAAGCCCATAAGGAATTTCTGGGATTTCTTGAGTCATCTGGCCAAATGATCACCTTTTTGCTGGTGTCATGTTTAATGCTTTACTAAGCAGAAAGAAGCGAAAAAAGCGCCAGTTTCAGGAGGTACAACCCCACCGATACATGGTCTCACTTAACACCCCACAGCGGTGCCGATGGTTTCAGAAACACCAAAATCATCCAAAATTCGTCATTTTTCAATTCTGAACCCATGAAACCAATGGTTTTTGGGGCACCCAATCTTGTAAAACACCAATGTTGTTGAAACAAACTGGATATACCATGTGTCAGGTCCAAAAGGCCGAACGGAATCTCCCAAACACCAGTGGTTACCCCTCAATAGAGTGAAAAAAAAAGTATATATATATATAAGTACGATAAGAATTGACCCCCTAATCAACTGGGGGTTGATTAAGCTTGTATTGACATTCATTACGTCAACAAGTATTGAAGATCAATATCTACTTGGTGCTTTCCACCCGAAGGTGGTACCCAAACCCGCGTGTGCATGAACGCAGTATTGGATGAGCATGCAAACATCCAGTTCATCCCAGAATTGGATTCAGGGAATCTACAGTTTACCTTAATCGAACCATTGGGTTTTTTCCATGTCCCATATGTTCTGAGGTATCCATCTGTTTTTTCCCAATATAAATCGAGGTGTTTCATGGTGGAAACAATCGCTGGAGTCGAGCGGCCTCACTCGAGGTGACTTTCCGTCGCTTGATGGGTCGAGCCTCATCCAACAAGCATTGTTCAGTCCAACTATGTGAGTATGTGTGGCTATGGTTACTATACTATTATAAATATATATATATATGGTCTATATGGTTTTTATTCCCCCAAATATGATTTTTATATAACTATGTGATAGCATATGATGTTTATTCCCCAAAATATGTTACTATATGCGAATAGGTTTGGACCAATCCCCATGTATATGGAGATTTCCGTTTTGTCATGGGAACTTCCATATGTAGTCCAACTATGTGAATATATGTGTATTTGGGTAATGTGTAACTCTGCATGAACCTGTACTGTACTGTAATGTGAGGTAATGTAATGTGATGTCATATAATGTGATGTGGTTATCTGTAATGTGATGTAATGTCATATAATGTGATGTGGTTATCTGTAATGTGATGTAATGTCATATAGCGTAATGTGATCTCATGTAATGTGATGTAATGCGATATGATGCAGTGCAATGATAGTACGACGCAGTGCTATGTTATGCGATGTGATGTGAGTTAATGTAATGTATATAATGGAATGGAATAGAATGTAATGTAGTGTAGTGCAATATGCAATATATAATATACGTATATATGCATATATGCATATAGGTATATATATATATATAATTGTGTGTTCTGTGCAATATGCACACAAATGATCACAAATGCGGGCATTCAACAAGCTACATTTGGTGACTTTGGTGACGTGGAATTTCCCCATGGCTGAGGATCCGCGCTGGCGGAGCAACTTCAATCAGCATGACACCGGTGGATGTGATCCGCCCTAAACAGGACGTGTTGGGGAAATCTGCTGGTTTGGCTGCAAAGTCCTGTTCCGGTGTTTCTGAGCATCCTCAAGAACTTGATCATCCCAGTTGTTTCTATTTTCTATCTGTTTTTTTCATTGCTGGATTCCCAATCTTTCTTGCTCAGTGCCTTATCTACATTGGTGAAATGCGTATTTCACTGGGTCTATGCCCATGTTACTTTCCTTGGTTCAATGCCGTTCTGCCTGCTGCGATGTTCTGATGCCCTCCTTGTGTTTTCATGCGCTTGAGCTCAAGCCGCTGAAGAGGGGCGGCCCCATTTCATGGAGGTCGCCGGCAGCATCCCTAGGGAACTGTCAAGCTTTGGGGTTCTCTGGGGCGCAGGACAGGAGGCATCTCAAAAGACCCCCAATTGACGATGCAGGTGGTCAGGTTGGAAAGGGAACCAGCATTGGGTGCCTAAAAAATCCAATGTTTCATTTGGATGTGGCCGAAACCGGAGACTACCTCAACCCTTGGTTTGGATCAAATTCTGGGCAACTTTAACCTTGGCCGCGACTTTAGATATTTTTTTCGCACAAAATTGGATGCTTCAGACCGAAAAAAATGTCCAGTGATGTCCGGTGATTTTGGGGTCCCGACTGAAACATCGACAACTTGCGGTCGCCACACCCTTTTGTTCCTCTGCTGCAGGACTGCATTGAGACCTCATTAAAGGCTCCAGAATCTTTCTGAAAATCCCACATATACCAGTTGGTGAATCAGGATTTTACACATCCCCACGACAAATAGTATTGCAATTCCCAGGCAAAATCATGCCGATCAGATCCTTGAGGTACCAACACAATAGATTTGACACCCAGAGAACAAGATGTGACACCCCAAAAACAAGATAGACAAGTAAAGTCCCAATCCAAAATAGTGGTAGACTATATCTATATCTTTTTTGGGTCTGGATTGTATTCAATCCTTGCAAACTTAAGGCAGAGATTAATTTCCTGATGGTGGACCCCATGTCCCCCATTCAGGCACCACACCCTGTGACCGAGCTATATGATGCTATATGATGCTATATGTATATATGATATATCATGGTACATATTAATATAGATTGTGTGTGTATGTGTGCCCAATTACCTTGCCCTCGCTGTTCTGCCGCGCAACTTGTGCTTCTTCCAGGCTCTTCGCTGACACTCCTGTAGAGACTTGATGTCAACCCAGGATTTTGATAAACCCACAAGAAAACTCAACAGGGAGGTACCAGTTGAAATAGAAATTGAGCTGGCTGTTTTGCGGGGTAAACTTACCTTTTTTATAGTCGTGGTTTATTAATCCGGGTTTGAGATTAAGAGCGCACTGCCAGTTGTCAGGTGTATTCAGTTAGATAAGGTGCACCTTGCGACTCCGCGACGAAGTTTGTTTCGAGTCTTCGCAACCATAGGGGGCCTGGTTCCATTTGCATCGCAGGTATGCCACTTTCATAACCCATGAGACATCCTGAGATATGTCTCCAAACCCTGGATGCCACACCATGGGTCATTTCGCGCATTGCTATTGCTTCTTGTATGACGTCCCAAGATACAGAGATGAACAAACATGATGCTTGGATATTCTTGGGGAATCTTAAAGACTCTAAGTCTCATGGAAAATTACCCATCGAGTTCCATGATTTTCCCATTAAAACACTTCATTTATATAGGGGATATTCCCATGTTTTCTCATGTTTTGCCCATCACAGGCTTCATTGGTTGCGTTTCCGATACCAAGCACTGCTCCATTCGCATCTCATATCCCACCACCCATTCGCTCCGTGCTGCAGTAGAAGACGACTTTGCATCTGGAACCTGGGGGACTCTTGAAAGGCGACTAGGTGCCAGAGTCCCGGAAAAAAATGTGGTAAACCCAGTAATGAACCCAAATTCTTTGAGGTGTCTTTCCAAACAAAAATGTAAACCTAGTCAGGCTTAGGTATATGGTTGGTCAATTCTTGAGTTTGCCAGTTCATCATATGAATCCACATTGTCTAGATGGAAAATTAAAGCCAAGAGCAATGAATTCCATGTCAATCAATCTATTTGAGCCAGATTTCGATTCCGGTAAGCCTTTGACAGTTGGTCAATATCCCTGTTGGTTCATACCCCCAGATCATACCATAACGGGGTTCATCCCCACTTCTTCACCATCAAAAAATGAGGATGGGGTTCAATACCGAAGGATCCAAACAAAAACTATATAGTTTGATGTTTATCCCCTGATCCCCTTATCCGATCAATATGAAGCCATCAATCTCCAGAGCCCATGGCTCCCCACAGCAGAACTGGGCCATGTTCCCACAGACCTCACAGCCATCGCCTGGGGCGAGTCTCAAGCTGGGATTTCATGATGTTCTTTAGCCATTCTTAGTATAGTGATGTGCTACCATTTGAACAACATCAACTTAAACCAACATAAACCCCAACTGGGCCAATTGGGTATGGTTTATGTTAAACCCCAAATGGATCCAAATGGTGCATTTCGAAATGACTGCCGGGTGTACCAAATGAATTCAAAAGCCAAACAATTTGGCCCTGATTTCCACAGTTCGAAACCCTGGGAATGGAGCAGGTTTCAGCGTGGATGAGAATCCCATGTCTCAGTGTTCAACATCTTTGGTTTTAACCCAGCTATAGATGGGATGTGACCACAAGCAATCGCCAGCTTGACCTGGAGCTGTGTCTCCAAAGAGGAAGAAACGATAGCCCGGCCTAGGGCACGAACTGTTGAGCCACCATGGGGGAAAACACAACCCTGGCCATGTTAGAAAAATCCCGAAAAATCTGAAAAAATGAAGCGGGATGAAGCGGGCATATCCCAACACATCCTGGGCTCACTCTGTGGGATTTGGAGATGGGCCCATAATCCAAAGGCTGGGGGTTCCAAGGCCATGGGGAAAAACCTCATGGAAAAACCATATAAAATTGGTCATTTTCAATGGGGAAACCGCTTTGGTATACCCCAGTTTTGAAAGACACCGAATTCCAAGTAGCTTCGGTGCTACAGACACCCCTTTTTTGGGGTGGAATCTCGAAAATTGCCCATCTGTTTCCATATGCTGGGCATTCACTGCTACCCTCTGTGTAACATGGCTGGGAAATCCGCGAACCAGCCATGGGCATCTAAATTGGGAAAGTCATCTATAAATGAGGTATGTTCCATTGCCAGAGGAAAACCAAGCCCTGGCGGTCCCAGCTGAGAGAAATAGATGGCCGCCACGCTCACATTGCTATACCTGGAAATCACTAGCGCGCGAGTTAGCGCACCATCGGGTTTCGGAGTTCGATGATGGGGGCCCATGTGTAAGTTCAAAGGTCAAAGGGGTTCAACTATTGTTCTATAGATTCTATATTCATATTGATGTATATTCATGTATATTCATGTCATATTCATGTATATTCATGCATATTCATGCATATTCATGCATATTAGTATAAAGATGTATAAAGTTTATTATTGTTTAAAAAAGAAAAACCTCTTCATATCTCTGAAACCATCCATGTTTTGCCACGGTGATGTCGAACTACACATTACTACACCCTTTTTTTGAAGGTAGGATGATCTAGCAACCGATGAGATGCACCTCCACCACCTGGTGTACCTCTGGGGTAAATAAATCATTTCTAGACAACATTCGGGCCACAATAATCACTAGTTAGGACATCTCTCATTTCGCAATTGCACCCTACGCAGATGGGGGATTAAAACCTCTGCGTCCTGTCAAGATACCCCCCACGGTGTAAAGCTGACCCAGAGCAATTTGGAAGAAAATCGGGTGATTCCAGTGGCAGTCAGTCATAATCAGGCGATGCTAAGGCCGGGGTTGGGAGACAGTCTCAGTTGGCAACCAGTTAGCAAGTCTGGTTACAGCATGTTACAACCCATTTTCGAAATCGGCTAAGTTTGTAATAAAATGCCGGAGTTACTAGCTCTTATTGCTATCGAATTGCTCTATTTGGTGATTCCAACCCGCTTCCTTCCAAATGAGTCAATTGAAATATCTTTGGATAATCTATCTTATCTATCTATCTATCTATCTGTCTATCTCTCTATCTGTCTGTCTGTCTGTCTGTCTATCTATCTGTCTATCTATCTATCTATCTATCTGTCTGTCTGTCTATCTATCTATCTATCTATCTATCTATCTATCTATCTATCTATCTATCTATGCCTGTATGCATGTATGCATGTATGCCTGTATGGATGTATGCATGTATGCATGTATGCATGTATGCATGTATGGATGTATGGATGTATGCATGTATGCATGTATGCATGTATGCATGTATGCATTTATGCTGTATGTATGTATGTATGTATGTATGGATGCATGTATGGATGCATGTATGGATGCATGTATGCATGCATGTATGCATTTATGCATGGATGCATGTATGCATGTATGCATGTATGCATGTATGCATGTATGCATGGATGCATGTATGCATGTATGCATGTATGCATGTATGCAGTATGTATGTATGCATGTATGCATGTATGTAATGTAATACAATGTAATGTAATGTAATGTAGTGTAATGTAATGTAACTTAATGTTATGTAATGTTATGTAATGTTGTGTAGTGTTTTGTAATGTTTTGTAATGTTATGTCATGTTATGTCATGTTATGTCATGTTATGCAATGTTATGTAATGTTATGTAATGTTATGTAGTGTTATGCAGTGTTATGCAATGTAATGTCATGTATTTTTTTCTTTTAATGTCATGTAATGTCATGTAATGTTATGCAATGTTATGTAATTTTATGTAATGTTATGTAATGTAATGTTATGTCATGTTATGTCATGTTATGTAGAGTTATGTAATGTTATGCAGTGTTATGCAATCTTATGTAATGTCATGTAATGTTATGTAATGTTATGATGTAATGTTATGTAATGTTATGTAATGTTGTGCAATGTTATGCAATGTTATGTAATGTTATGCAATGTTATGTAATGTTATGCAATGTTATGCAATGTTATGTAATGTTATGTAATGTTATGTAATGGCATGTATGTATGTAATGTAATGTAATGTAATGTAATGTAATGGTATGGTATGGTATGGTATGGTATGGTATTTATGTATGTATGCATGCATGCATGCATGCATGCATGCACGCATATAATCAGTTCAACTCGAATCAGGGTAGTTGAAACTCAACCATATATCAGCGTGTTTCACCAGTTTTCATGCAATTTCAGGCCAGCAATGAAGACAAAGTGTGGGATGATGAAGGGTATTCATCAAATCCAAATATCCTAATCAAATGCTGTTGGTTTTATCCCAGATGCTGAAACCCCAGGGCCCCATGCCCTTCCATGCTCACGTGGACAGCAGCGCATCGCAGCGCGACATCAGAAGGACCTCCACTAAAACATCCTGGCGTTGCGGGCCGTGAGCCACAGCTGGGATGGGGCGACTACTTATCGACCATGAAATACATGAATGTGTTTACATCGCAACACACACACACACGCACACACACACACATATATATATAAACAAACATATTATATATATATACATATGAATGTTATATCAAATTGTTTCCATGGTTCACGTCGTGCTTTTGAAACTCAGCAGCAGAGGCGGGCATGTTGCGAAGGCCTGTTCCAAGGCCACCGCCTGATGTGGCTTGTGGTGCTTCCGAGCTGTTCCCGCGACACCCGGAGTACGGGTGAGCCTTGAAGAAGAGCCCGCCAGATGGCAGGGACATTGCCAAATGGGGCTACCCAAGATGATGCCGCACTTGCTTGCAGCTCAGTGCTTGGTCTTCCATCAGGCTAGCAGGGCGCGTTAAGTTGCGGACAAACTTTCAGCGCTGCCACCATTAGCAAGCGTCAACGGCTCGGTATCCTCCTTAAAAATGCCCACCTGGATGTTCACAATAATGTTCAACTGCCAATATTATTTAACCCTATATGTCATGTCTCTTCTCTTTTTGATCCGCCACGTCTTGCTATACACGTTCCTCTTGACACGAAAGCCCTTGACTTCCAGGTATGCAAGGTGTTCCCTTTCTTAGAGCACCATTTTTTGCACGAGGGAGAGCACCAAAAAGCACAATCTAGAGCACGATTTTTTGAGAGCACCAAAAAACACGAGCATGATTTTTTGGGCACGAGGGAGAGCACCAAAAAGCACGATTTGTCGCACAAGGAGGGGACAGACAGGTAAGGGCTCACCTGCGCGCACAGAATTGACTCATCTGCGCACACAGATTTTACCCCATTCTAATCATTTTTGGCTCGTCTGCGCACACAACGTTGACTCATCTATACACAGAGTGGTGGGGTTGGGGTGGGGGTGGGGTGGGGGCGGGGTGCCAATAACGTTCAAGTTCACTCGCACACACAGGCACTGCACAGGCACTGCACACTGATCATGTAGAGTTGGGGTTGCGGTAGGATTGGGATGGGATGCTGATAACATCTGATAACGTTCATGTTCACATGCAAAAATGCTTCCCTCCAGGGACCAGCTGCCTCTCTGTTGCCCCATGGCCATGTCAATGGGGTATATGTATGTATAATGTATAATTAATAGATATTTAAGGATTGCAGTGATACTGAAAATATATGAAAATATGTGGTAAGGGGGAATATACTTAAGGGATCTTAAGGGCGCAGTTCCTGAGAGAAGTTGTCATGTAACTGCAGTTGCAGGGGTTACATTGCTACTTATGGGGACTATTACCATGGTGATAGTCATTCATATTTCCAACTGCACCCCTGAGTACAACTTTAGATGTACAAGGGAAAACATAAAGAACATCGTGTTTTTCTATCTACATACAATGCTGATAATATATAAGGGGGAGACGTGACACTCACCCCGCCACTTTTTCCTTTGGCAACGCTTCATTGGCGGAATCCAGTGGATAGGCTTCCAAGCATTCCGCAATGGCAGCTGCTGCGATCTCCGGCTTGGCCTTTGGCGCCGGAGAAGGAGCCCGGGCCCAGGATGGTCATTCTTCGGGCACTGGGACGACAAGCCCTGAGATTGCCAAAGTGCCAGCCGTATTAATTTGAATTCTAGCTACTCCTATGATCCCAGAAATGGTTTCATTACAACGGAAACAAAGGCCAGTCAACCCCAGGACATCTTGCACATGCTGTCACAAACCAAACAATGTCCCAGCAAAACATTGAAGTTGGGTTTTTAACCAACAGAAATGTGGAATAATGCAGATTTAGATAGATTTAAACAAGAACAGTTGGGATCTTAACCATCAGAAATCAACTAATCCATTCAACCTGTCGAAGGATACCTAAACCTGGGGACCTGAGGCTGCTGTTTGCCCAGTCCGTTCCCCCACCTGAAAGCCTTTCAAGCGAAAGTGGAAAGGTAGGAAAGGACCATCCACCAGGCTCCGGTGCAATGGATGGGAGGCGTCCTCCAAGATTTCAGTCCTCGTCAAAGAGGAGGGTTGCACAATGCTTGTCAGAAGGATCATCGGATCATCGGGATTTCCAAACGAGGTGCCAAAAAGAGATGCCACAAACGCCACGGATTTCCTTCGATTTTGGGTCTTACCCAGTTTGACCACTCAAAGGTTTAACGCCCACAGAAATTGCAGAAATTCAGGATTTAAAGTATAAACCATTCAAAGGGGATCATCATTTCGATTTGGGGTTTGCCAGGATTACCCCTGATTTGGGGATTTTACTTTTGATTCGGATAGTCTGTGGCTCGCAGTTCTGCAACAGACTACCCCTCGGTTGGACCTGGAACCTGGGAATTACTGCATTCAAGTTGCGGATGAACACCAACAAAACTTGCCAACTGCTCGGTCATTGCCACGTAGTCGTGGGGGAACTGTGGTCGAGGTTGATGCAATCCTGAAGTTGGCCGCTACAAGGACCGCCATTCCCACGATTGCTACCATTGGTGATTTGTGGAGATGCCATGGATGGAGCCGTTTCCCGGGGGGAATCCAAAAACTTGCCAATCCATGATATTAGGAGCGGGCTTTGCCCACGGATGGACGCCATTGTCATGGAGTGCTCTTCCATCGCGGAATACGCCCAATTCCTCTTTGTTGCTGGCTGTATTGCCACATTTTTTGGGTTTCAATGCCCAGTTCATCAAGTCCATCCACATTTCACTTAAGTTTAAATCCATAAATTTGAACATAACCACCAGAACAAATCAAGAAATCACTGCCCCAAAAACCAGCCCCTGGGAGCTGATCCTCTCGCAATCCGAGATTCGAATCTCCATCTGCTTCTGTAGAGCCTCCTCCATTTCCTCCTGCAGTCACCAGGAGATCGTCACTGGGTTGGTGTTTTTCGCTTTGCGCGAAACCATGTTGTTTTTGCTATCTAAATTACAGGGTAGGGTCCGAAAATATGAACAACTGTAAGTCTTCTATGGCCGATCTGCTAACAAAAAAATAGCCGGAGATCATGTTAGAACCGCAATTTCGGAATTTGCAGAATGATTTCAGGGGTTCACTAGTTCACTTTGCCGGGTGCCTGTGCACTGATTCATTCGGGTCTGTTCAAAAAAAACAGGAACACACCACAAATAATTCCTGAACTCCTTCATAAAGCTGTGGATCAATTGCGATCATTGTCGAGATCCTTGCCCTACTGAAAACGAACATGTTTTGAATTTCTTGTTGGGGGGAAGACTCATAAATTCAAGATTTGATTGTTCATGATTGGTATATACGTATGCATACACTTATGTACTAACAATTAAATATAATTTTTGGACAATGATTCTATTGAAACCACTACTGACTTGCTATTTACTGGTTAACCATTAATAGAAGCCCATGTTGATGTTAGCCCAGTACTATACGAGTATCATTCCAGTATCAGATTTTAGCTGTTGACCAGCGTGTATATATATACACATGTACATATATATATATACACAGTAATGTATTGGTATTGATCATGTTCATATCATCATTATTATCATGTAATTGTCCTCATCCTCATCCCCATCCTCATCCTCATCATCATCATCATCATCATCCTCATCATCATCATCATCATCATCGTCGTCATCGTCATCCTCATCCTCATCCTCATCATCATCATCATCATCATCATCACCATCACCATCACCATCACCATCATCATACACATATTCAAAGCGACCCACCTGCTTGAACTGCTAGCGTACGGCTCCTGGCTCAGCTGCGGCAAGCGGCCAGAGAAGACGCCACAGGCCCAGCGGCCTTGCAGTTCCAGGGCGGCAAAGAAGGGACCACGGTAGAGACCAACCTGGGAGGACTGCAGAGCTGCACGCACATGATATAATTAGGGGTAGAACAATAATAAACCAACCAGTTGGGAATGGTAAGCAATTTATGGGAAATTGGGGGATGGTTTATTATTGTTTACCCACATTACTCATATTACAAACGTGTATATATATATATGCATATAATATGATATTTCATATTCTTAATCCATCTTGTGACACATATTAGTAAGCAACCTAGTTGTAAGCAGTAAGTGGGCTATAACTAATATTTATATGAAGTACAGTAATACAGTAATCCAATTTTTCAACGTAAAATGGGCAGGATGCTAAATTCCCCAACGTGCTGATGCTGATGGTGGGACATGGGATGGAATCAGCAGATCCAGGTGATCTGAGATTGAGATACCTCAATAGCCTCAAGTCTATAGACTATTACAATCTATTACATACTATTACTATAACCCGTATCATAGCCCGTATTCCTAGCCATATTAGTAAGTAACCTGGTGTTTTGACCCGGTTCGCCAGTCAGCCAAGCCAGAGTAGTTCACAAAAACCAACCAAGCCCAGGGGTCCAGCTGCCAGGGGGCAAAAGCCATCTGAGGGATCTTGGGATGCCAAACGCCATGTGCCAAGATCAGTGGCTGCAGCTGGTCTTCCGTCTCCAACTGCAGAAATTTTCGAACTTTGTCAGGCAGAAAGGGTAGATCTAAACCTAAGACTGGCTCGTGGAACTGGGGGGAGGATGAAGTTGGGAAACATCATGTTTGTATGTACATAATATGTAAAAAGTTGTGGTCGTCCAAATGCGCGGTCGACAGCCCCTTAAAATACAGCGAGTCCTCTGGGCCCGGCTCTCCAAACATCCACGGCTGCCAGTTGTCGATACTCAACAATTTGCTGATGGTCGTCTCATCATGTTTGCTACAAGGAATATGCTGTATACATATTATTTACGATTATTTCCAATCGTGCTATTGTATGTTCCTATCGTTCTATTACACCATCTATCATAATTACATTCAATTAGAAGCCAAAAATAAAACATGTTGCATTACACCAAGTCATGACAAATGACATTGTTGCATTCTATGACCGCGTGAGGGCCGTGAATCACAGGTGATAACTCTTTGGGCTTTGCGTTTTGATTCACGATTGTTTTGTTTCCTCTTGATTACTAGCTATAATATATATATATATATGTATACATAATATAATCGGTTTGAGATATTTCCTGAATTCATGAATTATGTTCCATCTCCAACTGAATTGAGTTTCTCTGAAATCTGTGGGGAAAAGTTCAACATAGTTGAACGACTATTTGAGATTACTCTGAAATTGTTGTTCATTTCATGATTCTACACTGTTGTTCCTTCATCGTTTTCTACCCTGGGTGATCCATTCATTACCCTACCCCTAAAAAACATGCGCCCAGTCACGGTATCCGGTCGCCAACAGCAGCTGATCAAACTCTTCTTGCGATCCATCGCTGAAGATGACCAGACGTCCCCTGACCTGATAACGGCACAAAACGTGTCTCTTATCTGAAAAGAGGGGGCGACCAAACTGTGTTTTTTGGCGGGGAACCAGTAAGCTGAGTCACAAACTGAATATATGTGTATATATGCTTATATATATAATTTAGCTTTTTTTAAAGTCTCGTAAAAATATTTTTGTTATCTAGCGTACGTGTAGTGACGAGTGACATGAACGGGGGTATGAACGTGTGTGTGAACGACATGCGTGCGAGTGAACGTACGTGCGAACGTATGTATGTACGAGTGAGCGTACGTGCGAGCGAACGTGTGAGCGTACGTCCGTGCGTTTGCACGGTCACTTGAGTCGACCTTATTTTTGCACGACCCTGCCTCTTTAGTATTGATTTAGTATTGTAGCGCTTTGCACGTACAGAAATAAGGTCGACTCCAGTCGACCTTATTTTCGTACGTGCGCGCGCACGCGGCCAGTGAACGTGCAAACGCACGCACGTACGCGCACACGTCCGTCCACTTGTACGCACACGTCCGTTCACTCGTTCGCTCACACGTGCACTCGTCCGTTCACTCGTTCGCCTTACGTTCGTCACCACGTCCGTTAGCCACTCGTACCCCCTACGTTCACCGCGTCTCTTGGATCTTTAAAAGCATTGTTTACGAGGCTTTAAAAAAAGCTAATATATAATGTACATATGTATACATCTCTTCAATCTCTATAATATATATATATATATATATATCCGCCGACCCCGGCTGCGCAAGGGGGAGCGCGTTAGGGAATAAGACAGCAGCACCCAGCCAGTAGCCAGCAGTCAATATCCGCCGACCCCGGCAGACGCAAGGGGGAGCGTGCCAGGGAATAATACTTTTGACTCTTGTTTCGGACTACTACTACTACTACTACTACTACTACCATGGTGTTTTCCCATCCGGCAGGTGCCTTTTGAACAGAAGGAGTCACAGGAGCAGGAGCAGCAGCAGCAGCAGGAGGAAATAGAAGGTGTTTGACAAGACGGTTATCATCACAAAGGCAATTCTTTTTTTTCTAGGATTTCAGAAGGGACGTTAGGCACTTTTTGGGCTCGATTTTGGAGCGTTTTGGGCACGAAATTAGGTGGCGCTTCAGCGTTTCAAGTGGTGGCCATGAGCAGCAGCAGCAACAGGAGCAACAGGAGGGTTCTATGTCTCATTGCACAAACAGTGGTATAAACATTGGTCGAAAACTATAAACATTGGTATATTATTGTGATTGATTTTGCGTCATGTTCGGCACGAAATTAAGTGTCTGGCTGCTGGTTTCTTACTTTATTAGAGGCAGTAGCAGCAATCAAAATTAGAGATCAAATTGGACAAAATTAGATTTCTATTGGACAAAGTTGGATTTCTAGTAGGATTTCAGAAGGGACGTTTCGGCCCCCGAAAACCTATTCTTGTGATTGATTTTGCGTCATGTTCGGCAGGAAATTAGGTGGTGTTTTGCTGTTTCGGCTGTGTTTTAAAAAAGGTGTCTGGCTGCTGGTTTCTTGCTTTATTATAGGCAGCAGCAGCAGTCAAAAATTAGAGATCAAAATTGGATAAAATTGGATTTCTAGTAGGAGTTCAGAAGGGACGTTTCGGCCCCCGAAAACGAAATATTGTGATTGATTTTCCGTCATGTTCGGCACGAAATTGGGTGGTGTTTTGCTGTTTCGGCTGTGTTTTAAAAAAGGTGTCTGGCTGCTGGTTTCTTGCTTTATTAGAGGCAGCAGCAGCAATCAAAATTAGAGATCAATCAAATTTGACTAAAATTAAATTTCTATTGGACAAAATTGGATTTCTAGTAGGATTTCAGAAGGGACGTTTCGGCCCCCGAAAACCTATTATTGTGATTGATTTTGCGTTATGTTCGGCACGAAATTAGGTGGTGTTTTGCTGTTTCGGCTGTGTTTTACAAAAGGTGTCTGGCTGCTGGTTTCTTGCTTTATTATAGGTAGCAGCAGCAGTCAAAATTAGAGATCAAAATTGGACAAAATTGGATTCTAGTAGGATTTCAGAAGGGACGTTTCGGCCCCCGAAAACTTAATATTGTGATTGATTTTCCGTCATGTTCGGCACGAAATTGGGTTGTGTTTTGCTGTTTCGGCTGTGTTTTAAAAAAGGTGTCTGGCTGCTGGTTTCTCGCTTTATTAGAGGCAGCAGCAGCAATCAAAATTAGAGATCAAATTTGACTAAAATTAGATTTCTATTGGACAAAATTGGATTTCTAGTAGGATTTCAGAAGGGACGTTTCGGCCCCCGAAAACCTATTATTGTGATTGATTTTGCGTTATGTTCGTCACGAAATTAGGTGGTGTTTTGCTGTTTCGGCTGTGTTTTAAAAAAGGTGTCTGGCTGCTGGTTTCTTGCTTTATTATAGGCAGCAGCAGCAGTCAAAATTAGAGATCAAAATTGGACAAAATTGGATTTCTAGTAGGATTTCAGAAGGGACGTTTCGGCCCCCGAAAACTTAATATTGTGATTGATTTTCCGTCATGTTCGGCACGAAATTGGGTGGTGTTTTGCTGTTTCGGCTGTGTTTTAAAAAAGGTGTCTGGCTGCTGGTTTCTCGCTTTATTAGAGGCAGCAGCAGCAATCAAAATTAGAGATCAAATTTGATTAAAATTAGATTTCTATTGGACAAAATTGGATTTCTAGTAGGAGTTCAGAAGGGACGTTTCGGCCCCCGAAAACCTAATATTGTGATTGATTTTCCGTCATGTTCGGCACGAAATTGGGTGGTGTTTTGCTGTTTCGGCTGTGTTTTAAAAAAGGTGTCTGGCTGCTGGTTTCTTGCTTTATTAGAGGCAGCAGCAGCAATCAAAATTAGAGATCAATCAAATTTGACTAAAATTAGATTTCTATTGGACAAAATTGGATTTCTAGTAGGATTTCAGAAGGGACGTTTCGGCCCCCGAAAACCTATTATTGTGATTGATTTTGCGTTATGTTCGGCACGAAATTAGGTGGTGTTTTGCTGTTTCGGCTGTGTTTTACAAAAGGTGTCTGGCTGCTGGTTTCTTGCTTTATTATAGGTAGCAGCAGCAGTCAAAATTAGAGATCAAAATTGGACAAAATTGGATTCTAGTAGGATTTCAGAAGGGACGTTTCGGCCCCCGAAAACTTAATATTGTGATTGATTTTCCGTCATGTTCGGCACGAAATTGGGTGGTGTTTTGCTGTTTCGGCTGTGTTTTAAAAAAGGTGTCTGGCTGCTGGTTTCTCGCTTTATTAGAGGCAACAGCAGCAACAAACAGTGGTATAAACATTGGTCGAAAACTATAAACATTGGTATATTATTGTGATTGATTTTGCGTCATGTTCGGCACGAAATTAGGTGTCTGGCTGCTGGTTTCTTACTTTATTAGAGGCAGTAGCAGCAATCAAAATTAGAGATCAAATTGGACAAAATTAGATTTCTATTGGACAAAGTTGGATTTCTAGTAGGATTTCAGAAGGGACGTTTCGGCCCCCGAAAACCTATTCTTGTGATTGATTTTGCGTCATGTTCGGCAGGAAATTAGGTGGTGTTTTGCTGTTTCGGCTGTGCTTTAAAAAAGGTGTCTGGCTGCTGGTTTCTTGCTTTATTATAGGCAGCAGCAGCAGTCAAAATTAGAGATCAAAATTGGACAAAATTGGATTTCTAGTAGGAGTTCAGAAGGGACGTTTCGGCCCCCGAAAACCTAATATTGTGATTGATTTTCCGTCATGTTCGGCACGAAATTGGGTGGTGTTTTGCTGTTTCGGCTGTGTTTTAAAAAAGGTGTCTGGCTGCTGGTTTCTTGCTTTATTAGAGGTAGCAGCAGCAATCAAAATTAGCGACCAATCAAATTTGACTAAGATTAGATTTCTATTGGACAAAATTGGATTTCTAGTAGGATTTCAGAAGGGACGTTTCGGCCCCCGAAAACCTATTATTGTGATTGATTTTGCGTTATGTTCGGCACGAAATTAGGTGGTGTTTTGCTGTTTCGGTTGTGTTTTACAAAAGGTGTCTGGCTGCTGGTTTCTTGCTTGTGATAATGCATTTGCCAAAGTTTCTCGTCACACAGCTTGCCTGTTTCACCAGCAATCCCCGATTCTTTACCGGGGTCGGCGGCAGGGGCGGCAGCCCTTAAATATATGTATATAATAATGTATATACATGCCTAAAATGATTGACGTTCTCCTTTCCCTGGTGGCTTCAACACATACCAAACAGGATTGGGCAAGTCAATGGGTAATTCACCGCTATCCCAAATATCTGGATGTACACACCTCTGACGTGTACCATGGAGACCCCAAAAATGTCTTGGAAGATACATATGATATAAGTGCGCAGTATTTCATTGCTAAAATATGCAAAAAGATGCAAAAAAGTGCTTAATTTTTAAGTATGTGTTACCGATTCTCCAACTGAGGTCGATAAGAATCATTTATAGACTAGATGTGTTGGATTCAATGCCCCAGTTTATGTCCATACAACATGAATGAACACAAGAATAAACAAACCAACGGGAGAAGTCACGATTAAAAAACCTGATGTTTCTTTGGATTGTTTGATAAAAAACTGTAATTTTTTGGAAATTTCCTCAAGATTTTCAAGACGGTCCCACCCTGCCGGACGCCTCCTGCACTCGTAAGGTGCGTAGTTCCACCTGACCCGACTTCACGGCTTGGACGAAGTCGTCGGAAATGCAGAGGAACGGTGGCTCCGGACCCTCCTTGGAACGTTCACCCAGGAAAAAATAGGTCCGGCAATCATGGGAAATGATGAACTTGATGGGATTATTATGGAATGATTAATGGGATTACGAAAAATTGTGGGATACATGGAAGGGAAGATATAGCCCTACCCGCAAGAATGGGAGATCGGCATGTTTTGCCACAAAAACTCTGCGGTTGGGTTCCATTCGCCCCAAGAAGCCACAGGCTTAGAGATCAAAACATCACGGCATGAGAAGCTGTACTGTAAAATAAGTCCGCAATACTGCCTGTTTTGGTCTGCTCAGAAGGCTCACGTTTCCAAGTATTCAATGGCTTTTGTGGGTACTACATGGTGCTAATAGCAGGCCTATTTACGCTCATCTATCACTTAAATAGGATTACAAAAAAGTGAGCAGAAGAGGACAAGTTCTACAGGTGGGGTGGATCTGGTCATACAAGTTCTTGTTTCAAGTAAGACAGAATTGTCATAAGTCCCTGGACGACGGGCGAAAGTTCGAACAACCCCGTCACAAACAGTTGACACAACAGCTGAAAGCAAAACACTGATTGGTGATTAAGCCAGCCCCTGAAAAAGAAGTTCGTGAATGTTGGAAGGAAAAGTATCCAAATATATCAAACCACCCAGATATTCACCGGTCATAGACCCATATCCCAAATGTTGCCGGGTTCATTCCCTATGTTTCATGGCGAAAACCCCAAAAGTTTGGCCAAAAAAAACCGAGCATCCTGCGGGGTCACCAAGGGAGGCGGCAGCCGTCCCAACGCTGAGCCCAGAAAGCGGTGACGCCAGTGGTTCCGCTCCTCCTCCGAGTGTCTCTTCGAGCGCCTGGGGATCCCAAGTCACCACAGGTGTCAAGACTAAAATGGTCTAGTGACTCGGATGATTTGGGGGGTACCTCCAGGAAAACCCCTGCAATGATATACTGATATACACTATCTAAATATATATTATATCATATTGTATCCTCATCACCACAATCTTCGTCAACATCCACATTGTTATCATCTCAAACATTGGCGATTCCAAAACATTGAACCAAGCGTCCAGTGGGCCGCTCGCGAGTAGAAGAGCAGGTCAGATGGTTTCCCATTGAGGTACCTTGGTTTTTCGCAGATGGGTTTGTCCAGGGTGCCCCCAACATCCAATGGTTTTACCCTCTGGTAATTTAACGTAGCTATTGAAAATGGCCATTAATAGTGGATTTTCCCATTAAAAATGGTGATTTTCCATAGCTATGTTAGTTTACCAGAGGGTATCATCATTTTCCCCATCCAAATTGTGGGTCCAAATTGGGGCCCAAAAAAATGACCCGAAAGATGGTCATTTTATCTCCCATTGAGGCGATGGTTTGCCAGGAACCATGGTGATTTTCCCATTCCTTTGAGGTTCCAGGGGGGAAAATGCGCATTGATCATGGGCCAAACATCACTTGGAGCCAGACAAGTCGGCATCACCAGATCTTTGAGCCCCTTTTCACCAGTCCAATTTGAAGATGTCCCCATTATTGTCGGTTCGTATCCAGTGTTTCTTGGCTCTACACAGAATATCCCCATACTTTCTTCGCCTTGCGGCCTTGCCTCTGTAGATCCTTTGTCACAAAGCATCATACTTCTGAGAAAGTAAATCAACATAGCTCCATTCCCAGCCCAATTTCCCCAGCCAAATTACATACATACGATCTCTAAAAAAACTGCATATCTATGATATCTCCCCAAGTTTCTGATGCCCCAGCCCCCTTCCCCGTTGCCTCGGCACGAACCACAACGGCGTCTGCCCCGCCGCCACCGTGACCCGTCGCTCCGGCTCCGCGCCCAGCTCGGCCGCCACGTCGGCGCCGCTGAAGGCGCAGCCCACCACCAGCAGGCGACCGCACGGCAAACAGCGGGGAGAACGGTAGGAGGAACTGTGGAGCACCGGGCCTTTGGGGGATGGGATGGAACTGAGTGGTGCATAGAGATGTATAGATGTACATGTCACATTGTGTATATATGTCTATGTGCATACATAAATATATATATGTATGTGTATATATATATATACATGTGTAGTATATATATATATATATGTAGTGTATATATATATGTGTAGTATATATATATAAATACTATATATATATAAACATATAATATATATACTATATGTATACATATACATAATACATAATATATATATATGTAGATATATATATATATACTATATATATACATATACATAATACATAATATATAATAATATATATGATAATATATATATATGATATATATATATATATATTATATTATGTATATATGTGTATACAATGTGGATATGCATGATTATGATTTAGACATGGAATGGTTGATGGCTGGTTGACAAAAGGTATCACTGCTGGCGGGCAAATGAACCAGCCAGCTAGCGGTGATGAACTGGCAAGATTTTTGCAGGGCAATCCGTCAAATGTATTCAAATGTAGCCTAAAACAATATGCAGATGGGCTAGAACCTAATATACCTTGAGGGGATTCTTCCAGATTTCAAATGGGATCTCAAAATCCTCAAAACCCAAAACAAAGGTCGCACCCAAAAATCCTGGCAAAGTACCAGTTATTTCTGCTGGAAGCTGACTTAGAAACCTGGCAATGGCACCCCCGGCAAAACCCCCGGCAGCGCCTGGAAACGTCTCCAGCCCAGGCAAGGACATGTTTGGTGTAGAGAATATACCTCGGCTTGTTGGGACGCTCAATTTTCCACCATGTTTATCCATGTTTCAGAATATAAATCAATAGCTTTGTAACGTTTTATGCCCCGAAATTCTCGCCTTGACTGATTTGGATATGCATTCATCATCTCCACTCTACTATCATTGTATCCATTTCTGCTCCCAGAATCCATCATCCATCATCCATCATCCATTCCATCCCATTCCAAGAATTGACCAAGAAAACGATGGCGCAATTATTCAGTTCCAAACAAAAAGAGCAATCACATCCCGATTTTTCCACATGTTTCCAAAAAAGATCCCCAAATGTTCAACTTATAAGTCATATATCATGATGCATTGTGACACATATATGATATATGATATATGTATATATGAATTATATATATATAATTATTATATTGTATACTAAACTTACGCGCAAACCCCCCGGTTCGCCCACACAACTTTTTAGGGGTTTCAAAGGATATTGATTCGAGGGAATCTTCAAGATGCTTCAAAAGAGTTTCTAGGGAATCATCAAATCCCCACCCCAGGTAAACCTTATATTCAAGAAAGTCTTAAAGATGTTTCAACAGAATTTCTAGTGAATCATCAAATCCCCACCCCCGTTAAACTTTATATTCAAGGGAAATTTCAAGGACTTTAGGGTTTAGGGTTTAGGGTCAATGATGTTGATGATGTTGATGATGTTGATGATGTTGATGATGTTGATGATGTTGATGATGTTGATGATGTTGATGATGTTGATGATGTTGATGATGTTGATGATGTTGATGATGTTGATGGTAATAATATGTAATAATACTGATGATGTTGTAACATTTAGCGCACAGGTTGCTAAGCTCTGCGTTGCAAGATGAAAGCCATGATTCCATGATCATGGACATGTGCATTTTCTCCTAGGGTTTGCCCATCAACTCCGTCAACTTACTAAACATGTTCCCCAGATGTTCCCCAGTCCCACCTGTGGCCACGATGACGAAGCTCGCCAGCAGCTCCTCCTGACCTTCCTCGGTCTCCACCCGCAGGCGCCAGGCGCCTTCGACGGGCTCCAGGGACGTCACGGTGCAGCCGCTGCAGACCTGGGTCCAGGGTTGGACCCGGGTTGGACCATGCTGGGGTACCCCTAAAAGGGAAAATCATTCGAAAATCATGGGGAAATCCACTATGAATGGAGGTTTTAATGGAAAGACATGGAACTAAATGGTGGAGTTCCATTGCTATGTTTGATTACCAGGTACCTTTCCGGAAGAGTTCTTAGTAACTAATCTCGCCCATTTAAAGGGCTGATGATTTTTTGGACCCACATAGCAACAGTTTAGTGGGTCAAACTTTCTCGGGACTGTTGGGAAACAGCTTGTCTGAATAAATTGTTGGTGAACTTTGGTATCAACCATATGAAATATGGGGATTTTGAACAGAACACATGGGAATTAATATGCAACAATATGCAACACCTACAAGTTGATTGTCTATTTGGATGCCAGTAATGAACTCTCGAGTCATGCAACTCTCCGTTCACAAGGGATTCACTTGCCGATCTCAAAAATTTTCACCAAACCCCTACGGGTCGGGTCGGTAGCGGTGACGAGTCAAACTACAGAAGATGTGGCGACGTGACACAAGCATCATAGGTGAGTATAATATAAGAGTCCTGCTGCGAAACCATTGAGAAATGCGTGATGATCGTGATGATGACCTCACCAATGATGAAATTGGAATAGGAAAGGGAGAGGCAATCGTCACAACATGTGACAACCAGTTGCTGCTGTCACCCCCAAGTTTCCTGGCAACCCCCTATCCCTCGACCTATCGTGAGTTGCTGCTTTGAAATTCCGAAATACCATCGTGTGAAGTGAAGCAAAGCGAAACCATAAAACCAACCAAAATGATAGTTGAAGAAATCAACTATGATAACTATGTGGTTTTGCTTTCCAAGGTAATTCAAGATGTAACTCCATTGGTTGGAAGCCTTATTTTTCCCCAGTGAAACCTCCAAATTCCAGGTGAAGTCCAAGCTTCGTGGGGCCAGAGCTGATGTCTTTCCGCATAGCCTGCCAGGTACCTTTGCACTTCTGTAGCCTTCGGGAAAACCGCAGAAAAGTCTTTGGGCCACGGGAAGTCCGAGAAGGCCACAGTGTACCTGGCGCTGGGTCGTTTTTGGGGGATTGAAGCACCAAAAGCGATAACATCGCTGGAGTCACGAACTTTAGCTGAAATATGTTCAAACTACAAATTTGTTTCTATGATGAAACATCAACCTTTACAACTGGACTCATAAGTTCACCATGTGTTCTGCCTGTTGGCAATGCCACAAAGGGTGACTTCACGATTTTGCGAACACGACAAAACATCGTCGTGAGTCACAACTGTCATAGCTGATCTACAGTAAATCTGAGGGCAATAAATTCCCATGTTTCACAACGGCTGTAGTTGCGATGAGTGGCTGCGATGTGCCTTGTCATAGCGTCATTGCGAGGGCGTCTTGCGCTAAATTTCCCTCTTTCAAAGCAGAAAACATGGAAATATCTCAAAAAGCCTCATTGCACCGCACCCAAACCTGAATCCAAGAAAATGAAACCATGGCAAAATGAGCATAATGAGCAAAAACAACTGATTGTGCTATTTCGTGTTTGGGGAAATCTTTTTTCAATGATACGGTGGCACCGCACCGCCGCACCCCTTTTCTGTACCTTCACCGACCGCACCCAGTGAACACAGCACACCCTTGAGGTTTCCAGTTCAATGCCCAGATGCTTCGAAAGATTCGTGCGAAGGGAATTCCACACCTCAAGATCTGCAGCCAGTATAGCCAGTATCAAGGATACGAGTATAGTTGACCATGCCCAAGGTCAACACAATATCCAAACATTTTCGTGAGTTCCATCTTCGGATCAGGTAAGCTGACCATCCAACATTGTGGGTAAACAACTTGCAGAGTTCAAATGGGTTGGTCCAATGATAAATTCAAATGAGTTATACAATACATATAGTACTTATTATATTCTGTTGTATTCCTATATATATATATTTACATACAGAGATGTAATACATTGCATGTATATCATAGTACACACACACACATTTCAAAGCATTCAAATAACTTACGGCATGATTAGAAGCAAACAACGGCCATGGGGGGGTCCGGAGCGGCCAAGACACTTTGCCCTCAACAGTCCAAAGACCACCCACTGCCTTCTGCCTCTCCAAGACCACGGGTTTCAACCCCTCCTGCAGTTCCAGTTTGCATTGGCCAGAAATATCATGGGCTGAAACTTCTGGGTCCCATATACACTGTGTATGATATGTATGATATGTAGACTGTATATATATATACTATACGTGTATATATATATATATACTATACGTGTATATATATATATATATCATATGTATATAAATATACTGTATGTATGTACATACGTATAATTACATATAGTATAAGCATGAATGTAAATGTATCTTATATGAATATACATTTGTACAAATCTCCTCCAAGGCCGCCTTGCATGCTGCTAAGCCTGAAGGCCCTGCACCCACGATCGCCACATCTGCCCGGGATCCAATGGAGGCCAGAGAGCGGCGTGCAAGGCGGGGCCACATGGGTTAGGTGGTTGCCTCAAGGTTCTGAAAAAAGAACATGTTAGCGATGTTGGATTGATATCTGTTCATTAACTTTAATGATAATTTTGATAAGTTTGGTTTGATATGATTTCGTATGAATTCGACAGAATGTGCACGCATTTGGAGCTTTGAACAGTCCAACATGCCTGCAAGGCATCATTTTGAGAAAGCTTTCTGTGAATACCATCATCAAAGGGCAAAAGTAGGTGTCACAATTATATATACCTTATATACATGGACGACCTTATCCTAGTTGGACCAATTTTAATCAGACCTCTATTCCTTTGTAAGAAACTCTACCTTGGTTCATCAACTGGCTGCTCCCCAAATTATAATATGGTACTAAAAATAAACAAAATATAAAATCAACAAAATATAATAAAATATAATAAAATATAATAAAATATAATAAAATGGTACCCAAAAAAATATTCAGCAGCCCAGGGTCTATTAATCGGGTGTTGACATTTAGTAGGGTGATGTGTAGTCCATGTTTTTCATGTGTCCATTGTGAAGGCAATGGAGTTGATGAGCTGCTGATGTTCACGTTGAACTGGAGCCGAAAAAATGATGCCCATGCTGTGGCTAACCTTACATACCTCAAAAATACCTCAAAAACCAAGAGTTAATTCTTGGTGAGATACTCTCATACTGTCTGTACTTTATTTTCCCACTCATCTCTTGCATTCTCTTGCCATGTAATTTACGTTGACCCATGACCAACACAAGATAACCCAAGCTAACCTCTGGTAAACTAACATAGCTATTGAAAATGGTGATTTATAGTGGACTTTCTCATTAAAAATGGTGATTTTCAATAGCTATGTTAGTTTACCAGAGGGTAATGCCATGGGTTTACCCAGTTTACCCACCCTTCAAAGCCGCCACGCTCCCGCCTCAGCATTTTGTCGTCGGTCCAAGGTCGCATCTTTGTGCGACGGACCTCCTACAAATGCGACACGCAATACGACGTGGCACAACCGTGTAGGTACCCCCAAGAAAGTACCAAAATTAGACCTTAGACCATTAAAAGTAACTAAGTATAGGCCTTAGACCGTTAAAAGTATATTTAGATTATTTCAGTACTGAAACCATCTAAGTTCTTGGCAAACCACATTACATCTTTGAGAAACAAAAAGAAAGAACCATAATCAACCATATTTATTTATCACTAAGAACAAAGGTTGACAGTGTTGGACCTTGTCCGACCAAGAGTCCTCAAAAAAATCGGAGGAAACCTGATGAAAAATCAAGAGAAAGACCAAGTGAGCCATTAAGAATACCATAGAATACCTCTATCCCATCTCATAAAATACTACTTGGTTGATAGGTTTCCCATTCTTATGGGTTAGTTCATAATCCCCACGAACCAGGTAGAAGAACTACTTACAATACCCAATCAACTACCGGGTAACCCATGGTAACCCCATCATCGGCAGGAAATGGTTGCGACTTCCATGGCCATCCCAGCCTTTGGACAAAATGGCATCAAAGGCATAGGTTTCCAGATCTTCCTCGGAAAAACGTGCGGCTATGGAAAAACACCATTTTTAAGGGCACCCTTAAAAATGGGATGGGAGGTGCTTTTTTATTGTGCCACAATCTATAGCTATTGATAGTTCTAGGGATCATAATCGATTTTGATGAAAAACGAGGCAGGATGAGGCGGTGACCATCGACCAGGGCGTGTTGGTCCAAGATTAATGCAACTTAATGGGTTCATTGAATGCTTAGTTTTATGTGGGGTGGTATGTTCATTGTCGTTCCTGCAACTGGGAGTTTGGCGGAACTAAGGATATAATATATAATATAATATGTATATACGCCGAGAGGCTGAGCGAAGTTGTTGCAGAAGTTCCTTCTTGAAGGTCAGATCGTCGCTACCTCCAGCAGTTGAAGGCAAGGCACCAAAAATATCCAGGGGCTTTGAAACATCCATTAGTTATATGGTTATATCCTATGAATAAGCCATGGCCCATAGGATTTACTATGAAAAATCCATTGGTTATATATTCCTTAATACAATACATATATAAAGATGAATAGCTCATGAATAATCAACTGTGATGTGACTACGAAACATGGGGATTGAATGGGTTATGAATATCTATGAATGGGATATGATTGAATGGGATATGAATTGGGAATACACCAACTTGAGATGACATTTGGGTCCTGAAAATTGGGGATTCACCCCAATTTATGGCCACTTTTATTTAGATGGGAACATGACCAACCATGGAATTTTGGGGTAAAACCCTCATATTCCAAACATGACTTTGTGAGTTGGGGCCAGGTAAGAAAGAAATTGCCTGGCCGGTTGATGCCGTCACAAAAGCTCGCAATGTTCCATGACTCTTCTCTGGTTCAATCCTAGTAGTTGTCCACAAACCCTGAAAGGAGTCGTTCTTGGACAACTACTAACTATCAGTGACTAGCTAAATCATAGCTAGTAAATGACAATATTATTTTCTAGTTAAATCATTAGTGATCATTAGTGATAACTGTTCCCCACATCATGGCTCACTAGGTGGCCATCCTAGCCCACCCTGGCTGCCCGGCACAAGAAGACACCACTGCACTTCAGTTTGCGGCAAAACCTGTGGACAGTGGACAGCACCAATCACCATACTTAGCATACGACCGATCGAAGAATGAAGAAGTCACGACCCTCCCACGATGTCCCACAGCAGACACCCTCAGAATTCTTCTTGTACGAGTAAGTTGCCATGAATTGTATCGCGCCCTAGCGGTAGATGAACCCACTGAGTGGTTATGGTTGTTCTGTAAATCTTGGAAATTCACAAAACGTAAATATTGGGGTCCACAAAAATCGGCTGATAAAACAGCTTCATCAACTTCGGACCAGTGACAACGTCTCATAACTGTTGGGTTCCAAACCAAACGCCAAGGCGAAAGACTAAAACAGTCTGGAGAATGGTCCCATACAGTCAACTGGTTTCAACCGCATATCATACATATAATTATACATACATACATATAATTATACATATGGGGATGGGTCAAAACCCTGGTACGTAGTGAACCCCAAAATAGCTGGTAAATGGATGTTCATCCCACTAAAAATGGTATTAATAGGTATTGATCCATAGCCATATATGTTTAATTAGGAATTTGAAATACAAAACCCAATGTTATTGGTCAGCTCCCCTTTCTTCCTTGCACGGAACTCGTTTTGGTTCTATCATATGACATCCCCCTTTTAGTTCCACTACATCCCCTCATATGATATTGTTTGCAGAGTTTCAACAGGAGTCCAAAACAATCCCAAAAAGCAGCCCAAATGGTGCTTGAAGGGTCCAAATATTTTGCTGAATGATTTCTAGAATATTTCCAGTATATCCTTTTTGTGTTTTTGTCAGCCTAAAGCCATTAGAATCCCATCTGGTGGGTTTCCTTCTCCAGCGCTGAGGCAAGCTGAGCAACACTTGGATTTGCTCCTGCAGCTCTATCAGAGACAAGTCGTTAGACCTGAGACTCTTGACAGTTCTGGGAACCAGTCGCATGGTTTTAGTGAGAAACACGACCAGTCGGAGTTCAACCAGAAAAAAGCAAGGCATGTAACTGGATTTCACTGGATTTGACTTGATTTCGTTTAGGTTGACTTAATTCATCGACCAACAAGACTGGGTCTATACCCAAGGACAGCATTATTAATATGATACATGTAATATAAATATAAATATAATATATAGTATATAGTATATAATATATAGTATATAATATATAATATATAATATATAATATATAATATGTAATATGTAATATATAATATATAATATACAATATACAATATATAATATATAATATAATATATAATATATAATATATAATATATAATATATAATATATAATATATAGTATATAATAATAATAAATAATAATAATAATAACAATAATAATAATATAGTATATAATAATATATAGTATAATATATATATAATAAGTAATATACAATGTATACTATATAACACATTATATATTATATTATATATATGTACATATTGTATTATATATAATATATTATATATTATATATTATATATTATGTATTATATATTATATATTATATATTATATATCATATATCATATATAATATTTTATATATAATATTTCATATATAATAGATAACATAATATATAATATGTAATATATACTATATATGACATATAATATATATGATATAATATATATGATATAATATATAATATAATATATAATATAATATAACATAAAATAATATAATATCATATTATATAAAATAACATTACATAATATAACATAACATAACATAATATAACATAATATAACATAATATAATATAATATAATACAATATATATACACATAATATACTGTATACACATTTACATTGGATACGGCCACGTATTGCCATGACCATCTTGGGGATGGAAAATAAGTGAAACCTCCAGCGGTACATTGCAAGAGTACTGTATCGGGCTTCCCGGGATCAATTCTACCACCTCGGTGCTTCTCAGGTGTTTCTATCGTTGTCTGCCTGCTTGTCTCTGAGTTATATGATGGTGAGTGGTAAAATAAATTGCTTCAATATCTTCAATCAACTGTAGCCTCATGTTAGTAATCATATCTCAATCTCATATCAATATCCGTTTTTGTGTGTCGTTTTTCGATGTTTTTCTGTGAGAGTTCCACCTTACCCAAGGTGGCAATCCACAACCAGCGAGCGCTGCCGACACGATCATTTTCTCACCAAATCCCGCCGCGTTTCGGCGTGGCGGTGAAACCGTTAAGGCCGTTAAGGCCCCTGGGAGCACAAGCGGGGCTACCTCACACCGTTAAGGCCCCTTGGGGGCCCGGTACTTGAAAAAAATCCCCTCTTGGTCTCGCAGAGTCATCTGAATGATCAGTTTGAATGGGTTGTTTTCTGCATCGAAATTCATAGAATGGCCTAGTCATGGCCTTCTTATATAGATCCATCAACTTAACTTTGCAAGGGACAGCAATGAAATGTTGGTTGTCAACAGAATCAACAGAAGGATATACCCCCACCTATACATTTTTTCCCAATTCTGTATCTCAATAAATTCGCCAGGATGCAGGGTCTTCATCATATACCCCAAAAATACCAAACCATTTTCCGAAAAACGAGAACTAACATGTTCTAACAATACCTATTTAACTATTGGAAATGCCTAACTATTGACAAAAAAAGAAACATGTTCTACCTGATTTTCCACTGCTCATGCCGCCTCTGCGGGTGCCGGGGCTTCCGGGGCTTCCGGGGCTTCCGGGGCTTCCGGGGCTTCCTCAGCCACCGCCGGGGTTTCCTTGGCCTCTTCCGGAAGCGGCTCCTGGAAAACTCCCAGCGAAACAACGGCACAACCAAGCCACATGATCCCAAAAAAGCAGGTACTTGAATCCATTGAATCAATTCTGGTGCTTGATTTTGGTTGGAGGGGGAAATGAACATTATGTAATATGATGGAACATTGTGTAACTGTATGTACTTTCTGCGTTTCAATGAGGGGTGCGGTGCCCCCTACCGCCGCAAGATACCGTGTAAAAGCAAACACCCATTTTTGGGCGTCGGAGTATTTTGCCAGACTTGGTTGGGTTGTAAGTCTAAAAGAAAACAGGCATCAAGCCATCTGCAATGGACAACACCGACACAGAGAAAGGATGCACTCATGAAGCATCTCATGGATCACGAAGACAAGCAAAGCCAGGCCGATAAACAAAAACAAACCAGGCTAGATCCAACGATGGCCACATTTTTTGTTGCCCTTAGCCCGCGAAAATCCTGAACAGGGTTCACTTGTCAAATTGATCAAAACAATTTGCCACGTGTTGGAGAAGTTGATTGTACTAGACTTTGGACAGGACCCTGCCGCGCAAGATGGGCTTGACATGGCGGATACATGTTACAGCATGGTGCACTTATTCAAATGGTACATGCCAACGAGTACTTCTATGTACATACAGGCATAGGCTCTATAGTTGAATATTTGTAGATACATAGGTCTGAAATAGACCCGTGCCCGCAGTCCCCATAGAACACCCAGTTCCTGATTTCAAATGGTGGAAGGAGGGCCACATCACAAAAATTGAGGCAAATTGCGATGAGTGGAAAACTAAAATGAACCATATATGATAGTCATACGATGCTTGCAACATTTGTGTTTCCCTATACTAGCCCTATACCATGAAGAACTTAGTATGACTATGCTTGCAACATTTGTGTTTCCCTATACCATGAAGAACTTAGTGAAACAGGGGGTAATTCCCTTGACTCTCGAACCATCGATTCATCAACCAATGGAACAAAATCACCCGGCATGTGTGGTTCCCATTGGTATGTTGATCCACCAATACATAACCCAATTATTGCCCTCCATCTTTTTGGACACACCACCACGCTATACTAGGTTCCAACAGGCCTCCTTCTTGTCGATCTTCTCCTTAGAAGAGGCCACATGCCAAAAATACACACGGCGGTCAAACCATGTGGGGTAGAAAAAAAATTAAACGATATGAAATATATCTAAATTTGGAAATATCATATGGACATATCATGAAATATGTATATATATATATTATATCTGGTGACCAGCATCAAATGATGTAATTTCACCACCCACAAGGGCAACGAAATATGGTTCCACCAGTCCCAAATCAGCCTTGAGATCCAAAATTTAACGACTTTGGTGGGATGTCTTCAGCATGGCCAGCCCAAGTTTGCCAAGAAACCAACAAGCTGTCAAATTCCTGGCGACTGAGTTCTTTCCCAAAACTCTTGGCTTGGAGTTCTTCCTCGGTGGATGAGCTACAAACGATTGCCAATTCGTGATTAGTCCTTTGGTTCAAAAAATATATGATGTCAAATAGCATCGGCATTTTGGATGATCATTCAAGATCTTCTCCTCCGTTTTCTTATGTTTTCTTGAAATCCCCATTTTCCAGGTATTTCTAGGCCGCCAATTGGAAAACATGAAGCCTAGCAAATCAGGTTTTGGAAGACTCGTTTCCTCTAAATTGAAAAAAATGAATGTCCCATCAATATGCCAACCCCTATTCAATCTCATTCATCGGCCACATATTAGGAGGATTATCAGATGGGATATCACACAAATCAACCACATTTCTAGATTTCTATAGATATAGATTTTTCCCAAGTTGTTTCTATAGAAATAAATAGGGAAATAAATAGGGAAATAAATAGGGAAATAAATAGGGAAATAAATAGGGAAATAAATAGGGAAATAAATAGGGAAATAAATAGGGGAATTAATAGGGAAATTAATAGGGAAATAAATAGGGAAATAAATAGTGACATAAATAGGGGAATAAATAGGGAAATAAAATACCGAAATAAAAATAACGGGAATAAATACGGGAATAAATACGGGAATAAATACGGGAATAAATAGGGAAATAAATAGGGAAATAAATAGGGAAATAAATAGGGAAATAAATAGGGAAATAAATAGGGAAATAAATACGGAAATAAATACGGAAATAAATAGGGAAATAAATAGGTGAATAAATACGGGAATAAATAGGTGAATAAATAGGTGAATAAATAGGGAAATAAATAGGGAAATAAATAGGGAAATAAATAGGGGAATAAATAGGGGAATAAATAGGGAAATAAA
>CAMXCT020000574.1:0-12990 GCA_947184155.2 Cladocopium goreaui | reverse complement strand
GGGAAATAAATCGGGAAATAAATAGGGAAATAAATAGGGGAATTAATAGGGGAATTAATAGGGAAATAATAGGGAAATAAATAGGGAAATAAATAGGGAAATGAATAGGGAAATAAATAGGGAAATAAATAGGGAAATAAATAGGGAAATAAATCGGGAAATAAATAGGGAAATAAATAGGGAAATAAATAGGGGAATTAATAGGGAAATAAATCGGGAAATAAATAGGGAAATAAATATGGAAATAAATAGGGAAATAAATAGGGAAATAACTAGGGAAATAAATAGGGAAATAAATAGGGAAACAAATAGGCAAATAAATAGGGAAATAAATAGGGAAATAAATAGGGGAATAAATAGGGAAATAAATAGGGAAATAAATAGGGAAATAAATATGGAAATAAATAGGGAAATAAATAGGGAAATAAATAGGGGAATTAATCGGGAAATAAATCGGGAAATAATAGGGAAATAAATACGGAAACAAATAGGGAAATAAATAGGGAAATAAATAGGGAAATAAATAGGGAAATAAATAGGGAAATAAATAGGGAAATAAATAGGGAAATAAATACGGAAATAACTAGGGAAATAAATAGGGAAATTCATAGGGAAATTAAAAGGAAAATAAATAGGGAAATTAATAGGGAAATTAATAGGGAAATTAATAGGGAAATTAATAGGGAAATTAATAGGGAAATAAATAGGGAAATAAATAGGGAAATAAATAGGGAAATAAATAGGGAAATAAATGGGATAATAAATAGGGAAATAAATAGGGAAATAAATAGGGAAATAAATAGGGAAATAAATAGGGAAATAAATAGGGAAATAAATAGGGAAATAAATAGGGAAATAAATAGAGAATTAAAAAGGGAAATAAATAGGGAAATAATTAGGGAAATACATAGGGAAATAAATAGGGAAATAAATAGGGAAATAAATAGGGAAATAAATAGGGAAATAAATAGGGAAATAAATAGGGAAATAAATAGGGAAATAAATACGGAAATAAATACGGGAATAAATACGGGAATAAATAGGGAAATAAATAGGGAAATAAATAGGGAAATAAATAGGGAAATGAATAGGGAAATAAATAGGGAAATAAATAGGGAAATAAATAGGGAAATAAATAGGGAAATAAATAGGGAAATAAATAGGGAAATAAATAGGGAAATAAATAGGGAAATAATTGGGAAATAAATAGGGAAATAAAATAGGGAAATAAATAGGGAAATAAAATAGGGAAATAAAATAGGGAAATAAATAGGGAAATAAATAGGGAAATAAATAGGGAAATAAATAGGGAAATAAATAGGGAAATAAATAGGGAAATAAATAGGGAAATAAATAGGGAAATAAATAGGGAAATAAATAGGGAAATAAATAGGGAAATAAATAGGGAAAAATAGGGAAATAAATAGGGAAATAAATAGGGAAATAAATAGGGAAATAAATAGGGAAATAAATAGGGAAATAAATAGGGAAATAAATAGGGAAATAAATAGGGAAATAAATAGAGAAATAAATAGGGAAATAAATAGGGAAATAATAGAGGAAATAAATAGGGAAATAAATAGGGAAATAAATAGGGAAATAAATAGGGAAATAAATAGGGAAATAAATAGGGAAATAAATAGGGAAATAAATAGGGAAATAATAGGGCAATAAATAGGGCAATAAATAGGGAAATAAATAGGGAAATACATAGGGAAATAATAGGGAAATAATAGGGAAATAAATAGGGAAATAAATAGGGAAATAAATATGGAAATAAATAGGGAAAATATTTCCCCATTTATTTCCCTATTTATTTCCCTATTTATTTCCCTATTTATTTCCCTATTTATGTCCCGCTTTATTTCCCGATTTATTTCCCTATTTATTTCCCTATTTATTTCCCTATTTATTTCCCTATTTATTTCCCTATTTATTTCCCTATTTATGGCCCTATTTATTTCCCTATTTATTCCCCTATTTATTTCCCTATTTATTTCCATATTTATTTCCCCTATTATTCCCCTATTTATTTCCCTATTTATTCCCCTATTTATTTCCCTATTTATGTCCCTATTTATTTCCCTATTTATGTTTCTATTTATTTCCCCATTTATTTCCCTATTTTTTCCCTATATTTATTTCCCTATTTATTTCCCTATTTATTTCCTATTTTTCCACTATTTATTTCACTATGTATATCCCTATTTATTTCCCTATTTATTTCCCTATTTATTTCCCTATTTATTTCCCTATTTATTTCCCCTACTATTCCCCTATTTATTTCCCTATTTATTCCCCTATTTATTTCCCTATTGATTTCCGTATTTATTTCCCTATTTATTTCCCTATTTATTCCCCTATTATTCCCCTATTTATTTCCCTATTTATTTCCCTATTTATTCCCCTATTTATTTCCCTATTTGTTTCCTTATTTTTTCCCGATTTATTTCCCTATTTTTTCCCTATTTATTTCCCTATTTATTTCTCATTTATTTCCCTATTATTGCCCTATTTATTTCCCTATTTATTTCCCTATTTATTTCCCTATTATTTCCCTATTTATGTCCCTATTTATTTCCCTATTATTTCCCTATTTATTTCCCTATATATTTCCCGATTTATTTCCCCATTTATTTCCCTATTTATTTCCTATTATTTCCCTATTTGTTTCCCTATTTATTTCCCTATTCATTTCCCCATGTATTTCCCATTATTGCCCTATTTATTTCCCTATTTATTTCCCTATTTATTTCCCTATTTATTTCCCTATTTATTTCCCTATTTATTTCCCTATTTGTTTCCGTATTTATTTCCCTATTATTTCCCGATTTATTTCCCGATTAATTCCCCTATTTATTTCCCTATTTATTCCCCAATTTATTTCCCTATTTATTTCCTTATTTTTTCCCGATTTATTTCCTTATTTTTTCCCTATTTATTTCCCTATGTATTTCTCATTTATTTCCCTATTATTCCCCTATTTATTTCCCCACTATTCCCCTATATGTTTCCCTATTTATTTCCCTATTATTTCCCTATTTATTTCCCTATTATTTCCCTATTTATGTCCCTATTTATTTCCCTATTATTTCCCTATTTATTTCCCTATTTATTTCCCTATTTATTTCCCTATTTATTGCCCTATTTATTGCCCTATTATTTCCCTATTTATTTCCCTATTTATTTCCCTATTTATTTCCCTATTTATTTCCCTATTCATTTCCCCATTTATTTGCCTATTTATTTCCCTATTCATTTCCCCATGTATTTCCCCATTTTTTCCGTATTTATTTCCCTATTTATGTCCCTATTTATTTCCCTATTTATTCCCCTATTTATTTCCCTATTATTTGCCTATTTATTTCCCTATCAGTTCCCTATTTATTTCCCTATTTATTTCCCTATTTATTTCCCTATTGATTTCCCCATTTATTTCCCTATTTATTTCCCTATTTATTTCCCTATTTATTTCCCTATTTATTGCCCTATTTATTGCCCTATTATTTCCCTATTTCTTTCCCTATTTATTTCCCCATGTATTTCCCTATTTATTTCCCGATTTATTTCCCCATTTATTTCCCTATTTATTTCCCCATTTATTTCCCTATTTATTTCCCTATTTATTTCCCTATTTATTTCCATATTTATTTCCCTATTTATTCCCCAATCTATTTCCCTATTTATTTCCCTATTTATGTCCCTATTATTTCCCTATTTTTTCCCCATTTCTTTCCCTATTTATTTCCCTGTTTATTTCCCTATTTATTTCCCTATTTATTTCCCTTTTTATGTCCCTATTTATTTCCCTATTTATTTCCCTATTTATTTCCCTATTTATTTCCCTATTTATTTCCCCATTTATTTCCCTATTTATTTCCCTATTTATTTCCTATTATTTCCCTATTTGTTTCCCTATTTATTTCCCTATTTATGTCCCTATTTATGTACCTACTTATGTCCCTATTTATTTCCCCATTTATTTCCCTATTTAGTTCCCTTTTTATGTCCCTATTATTTCCCTATTTATTTCCCTATTTATTTCCCCATTTATTTCCCTATTCATTTCCCTATTTATTTCCTATTATTTCCCTATGTGTGTCCCTATTTATTTCCCTATTTATGTCCCTATTTATGTACCTACTTATGTCCCTATTCATTTCCCCATGTATTTCCCCATTATTGCCGTATTTATTTCCCTATTTATTGCCCTATTTATTTCCCTATTTATGTCCCTATCAGTTCCCTATTTATTATTGGTTTCCCCATTTATTTCCCTATTTATTTCCCTATTTATTTCCATATTTATTTCCCTATTCATTTCCCCATGTATTTCCCCATTATTGCCGTATTTATTTCCCTATTTATTGCCCTATTTATTTCCCTATTTATGTCCCTATCAGTTCCCTATTTATTTCTCATTTATTTCCCTATTATTCCCCTATTTATTTCCCCATTATTCCCCTATATATTTCCCTATTTATTTCCCTATTATTTCCCTATTTATTTCCCTATTATTTCCCTATTTATGTCCCTATTTATTTCCCTATTTATTTCCCTATTTATTTCCCTATTCTTTCCCTATTTATTTCCCTATTTATTCCCCTATTTATTTCCCTATTATTTGCCTATTTATTTCCCTATCAGTTCCCTATTTATTTCCCTATTTATTTCCCTATTGATTTCCCCATTTATTTCCCTATTTATTTCCCTATTTATTTCCCTATTTATTTCCCTATTTATTTCCCTATTTATTGCCCTATTTATTGCCCTATTATTTCCCTATTTATTTCCCTATTTATTTCCCCATGTATTTCCCTATTTATTTCCCGATTTATTTCCCCATTTATTTCCCTATTATTGCCGTATTTATTTCCCTATTTATTTCCCTATTTATTTCCCTATTTATTTCCCTATTTATTTCCCTATTATTTCCCTATTTATTTCCCTATTTATTTCCCTATTTATTTCCCTATTATTTCCCTATTTATGTCCCTATTTATTTCCCTATTATTTCCCTATTTATTTCCCCATTTATTTCCCTATTTGTTTCCCTATTTATTTCCCTATTTATTTCCCTATTTATTTCCCTATTATTTCCCTATTTTTTCCCTATAGTTATTTCCCTATTTATTTCCCTATTTATTTCCTATTATTCCACTATTTATTTCCCTATTTATTTCCCTATTTGTTTCCTTATTTTTTCCCTATTTTTTCCTTATTTATTTCCCTATTTATTTCCCTATTATTTCCCTATTTATTTCTCTATTTATTTCCCTATTTATTCCCCTATTATTTCCCTATTTATGTCCCTGTTTATTTCCCTATTATTTCCCTATTTATTTCCCCATTTATTTCCCTATTTATGTCCCTATTATTTCCCATTTATTTCCCTATTTATTTCCCTATTATTTCCCTATGTATTTCCCGATTTATTTCCCTATTATTTCCCTATTTATTTCCCTAGTTATTTCCCTATGTATCAAATCCAACCTGTTTCTGTCCAATTAGATCCTTCGCATCATGATCAGTCAGTTTTGAAGTTGGCCAAACAACCTGAGAATTTGGACCTACTCAGACCCTGAAGACTATGTCTTTGAGAATAGGGATCCACTCCTACTTGCGTCTCCCCTTGCGACTCCCCTTGTGCAAAACCAAAGTGAAAACCAAACTTTCCCAAGTTGTCTATTTGCACGGTGCTGCTCGTATGTTCCCATATCTTCCCATATGTTTCATGGCTGACTCCCCACAGGGCTCCGGTTCGCCGTTTCCAATCCGGGCCAGCTCCACCACTGATTTCAGTCAAACTTGGCACACTCAAAGCCTGGTCACAGCTGCAGCCAGGCGGTTTTTGGGGGGGCCAGTATTCCCCCAGAGTCCTCCGGTCATTGGGGCAAAAACATCAGATCTAAGTGATCTAAGTTAGGGAAAGGAAACCCAGGCCTTTCTTCTCTGCTATCAACCTCAGAACTTCTTCCTTCCTTTATGCTTGCCCCTTTGGTATCATTGCTGGGTCATTTTTTTGGTACCAGCAGGGATCGAAAAGATGGTTCGCAGAGTAAAACTTACTGAAAAATGACCTCAAAATGGCTCTGCAATGTCAAATCTGAGCCCTGAAACACATCTGGCTCAAATGGCACTGAAAATCAACCAGCCCACCGTTTTTGACCTCTTTGGGCTTCTCATCCGTAGGGTCCGTCAGGAAAAGAGTGAGGCAAGATCCTGGCACGCAGGGATGCCAACTGAAAGTGGATCTAACATGAGATGTCTATCCGCAGTGAAAAAGGAGGAGTTACATTCTAGGAGAAACGTGTTACCAACAAAGACACATTTTTTGACGATTCCAACATGAATCTCTGGCCAGTGTGAATGTCCAGACATTCTCAATGCTTCAGGAATTTCGATGGAAGCCATGGCCCCCATAGGGTCATGGGATGGTCCTCGGTCTTCCAGCTCTGAGTTGGAGTGGATAACCCCTTGCAGTAAACCTCCCAAATCTCCCCGTAACAACTGGTAACAACACTTGCAGCGCCCAAAAGTCGTCCTTGTGACACATCAAACAGCGCCACCTCGTTGCATCGAGAGTTCAAGGCCTCGATTCGACGTTCCAAAAGCGAAGAAGAAAGCTGGTGCCTTAAAACAACCTGCCTACCATGATAAGTGGCTGAATTCTATGGTTTATGGTAGATATAACTATAGTATTCATGGGGTTTGTAAACCTACCATGATACCACTGAGACTATAGGGATTTGCCGCCTGTTGGAAGGTGGTTTTTGGCGCTACATTGGTTACATGGTTTAAGATGATGTTCGAACATCTGTTCCCGCGCAGATGATGCAAATGTTCCGTTGCCAGATTTGACTGTACCAAATGGTGACCCGAGAAGTGAGATACCCACTGGTAAACGTACAACAAGCTATTGAAAATGGCCATTTATAGTGGATTTACCCATTAAAAATTGTGATTTTCCATAGTTATGTTAGTTTACCAGAGGGTAGTCTACTGCTGAAAATGATGAATATGACCATCGCAGCGTCAGATTGCTTGAATTTTTTGGAGCAATTGGAGCAGATTCAGCAGAATGGGATTGAAAGAACATAAAATCGTCTGACAATATGGTACCCCCAATTCAAATGTATTATTTTAATGTTTCCCATATCATTTCCCATATGTTTTCCCATATTGTTTTCCCATTATATGGCCATAACTGGGGGTACCAGGTACAGTAAGGGGGTATACCCCATGAACCAGCTTTCCCCCAACGGGTCGCTGATGGATGCCAAGCCGCTGCGAAGACACCATGCGAGGAAGCAACATCTGCACTCCTCAATTATGCCAACGGGAATGTTACAGGTGAAAGCTCTATATATATATTTAATTAAATGTTGCAACCGCTAACTATATATATATATACACATATAAACAAATAAATATGTATATATATATATATCTATTTTAATATATGCATTGATAAATATATAGATATATGAGTTATATACATGTGTAAATAATGAATTGAGTGGACTTCGGGGGGTGTTACAAAGATTGAAACTTCGAATCGCCCATCAAATGCGTCATGTTCATACCAAACCATCCAAGTTCGGGAGTGATATTCCGTTGTCTACCCTCTGGTAAACATACAAAAACTTTAAAAAGCTATTGAATAATGGCCCAGTCGAAATAGTGGATTTACCCAGCTAGAAAATGGTGGATCTTTCCATAGTTACGTAAACGTTTACCAGAGGGTATCCAAGGTATTTGACTCGGGCATTGAACTGGAACCATTTCCTGAACCATAGCTGCCATAGCCTTTTTTTGTGCCCAACAATGGGGGACAACCCCAAAATCCAAACAAAGAATGTCACAAAAATCCTCCAATGGTTTTCATGGTTGAAACCACACAGAGACCGGGTCAGGTAAAACTCGGAGAAAGCACAATAATCATCAAAAATCATCCAAGAATCATCTAAAATCATCCATGATAATCCATCATCAATAATCCACAGTAATCTTCGCATTGTGACATAAAATCAAGTTGATCTTCCATCAATGCAGAAGTTATCTGTGGATTATGCTTCAGTTATCCAAAGAAAATCATCAAAAATCCACAGATCTACAGGTTCTCCACAGATCAAAAATCACCAAAAATCATCAAAATCACAAAAAATACTCATCCACAAATCTGTTGAAGCGACTTGTTTTTTTCACCCAGGTCCTCAGATCTACGATGCCGGCGCGTGCCTGCCCATGATGTGCCGTAGTTGTGAGGATCCATATCTAAATGATCCATGTTGTAATTCATATATTGATAATTGATATGTTATGTATATTATATCTATCTATCTATCCATCCATCCATCCATCCATCTATCCATCCATCCATCCATCCATCCATCTATATATATATATATATGTATATGAATATTCTCATTAGGAAGATACATATTAAATAGTCATTATTCACCATAAAATATGCGTGTCAACTCTGTAGAGCTTGACGGCGCCAAAGTTGGACGGGCCCCCGGAAAATCCATCAGATTCCCCAAATTCCGCCTGGTCTCCGCCCGTCCGTCGTATGGAAAAGCTATGGAAAAATAGGCTTTCATGGGCCAATGGGTCTAACCACCTAGTAATATCCACCATGGTTTCTGACGCAAAGTATGATATCTGCTTGGTGGTTTCAACCAACCCTACCCCCTCTGAAAAATGATGGAGTGAAAGTCAGTTGGGATGATCATTCCCAATATGATGGGAAAAAAGAAAAAAGTTCCAAACCACCAACCAGATACGGATGTGTTGGCACCTTCCACTGCTTCCAGGGCCGCAAGAAACGGAGGTCATAGAGTAGCAACGCTCCACCTGCAGCCAGAAGCAGCTGAACTGCAGCGCCGTCCCATGCGGCTATGGCTGAAAACCCGGGGAAAACCCTACTGAACACGAATAATAATAGCTATTAGGTTATGGATGTTCATCCATCATATGGAATAAATAATGGGGGTTGATTTCATCATGATCCTTTTCATCTCTCATCTCATCTTCTCCAAGGAGACTGGGGGATGCACTTGCTGCAGCCCTTTTTTTGCAGCCCCGCTCTTCGGTCTGAGTGTCTAAGCCCTGTGAGACGCTGACAGCGCTGAAACTCCGCCACCGGGTCTCCCGGTGCTGGAACCCCCCCAAGTGGTTGGTGTTTTCTGTAGCCAATCCTCCTGCCAAACAGCATGAATCCCACTATAGGATGGAAAAATATGGAAAAGTCAAAGATTTGAAGCCACCAACCAACGGTAACCAACATCATGACGAGGCAGATGCCTCTCCATGATCACCCAAATGCGCCGACCATTTTCCGCCCCTCCCAAATTCGGGACCCCTGAGGCTGTTCACGGTCGAATTTAAGAGCTGCAGTTCTCACAGGTGTACTTCGGCCCCTCAGCCTTTAGAGATTGAATTACAGACTTCTCCAGCGATCCGGAGGACATTGAGGATGCGGAAGATATGCTGGTCTTCACAGTTGCTGTGGTGCTGTCCGAATCTGAACCACTTTTCCTCAACGAAAACAATGGGAGGTGTGTTTACAGGATGATAGGCTTGAGGGTTGCAGAATGAGGTTTCAGAATGGTTTGACAACTCAAACAGAACGTCCAAAATCATCCCAAATCGATCGATATACTGTGTATATAATACAGTATTCTAACTTACATATATTATATATATATAAATGACACAAATCAAGTACAGCATTCATGGGACGAGATCTGAAACCTGCACCGACGCCGGTGGGGAAGCAGGTCGACAGGCCAAGTCTCTTCAGAGCATCCACATCCACAGTGAATTTGATCGCATCTGCTGCCGCTTTGGTGCGCAAGTAGTAGAGACCAGTCTTCAAACCTAGGATCATCTGCACAACGCAAAGCGGTTTGGACTAGAAACCATCAGCGAATGAGGTGCAGTGAGCAGTGCATCTATTTGTGGCCTTAGGTTCCCAGGCACATCAACAAAAATATGTTGTGTATTTAAATAGTTTTCTTGGAGATCCAATACTCCAAACAAAAGATTTCTGGCGGACCAGACGACGTGACATCGATTCGCAAACGACTCATCCAAATGCCCCAGCTCGCAGGGGTGATTTAATGATATATCATGATATCTCCCCATTCTTCGTTTATGTCCAAAATGCCCAAGGGCTGAAGCCCCAAAAGTTGCTGAAGTTCAATCCCAAATCCCAAATCTTACAGGATCCCATCTCTCAAACCCATCAAAGCTATCAGCAAAAAATCCTGATCTCACTCAGTTTCCGTTTTATCCAACCCTACATCCCCAATGTTTACTCCAAAAAAACAAAGTTTCCCATAAAACAAGCCCACTGATTACCCCAACAAAATCGAATCCAATGGCAACTCCATCATCTAACTTCAGCCATGGAACCTCTTTCCCAGCCGTGGAAGTGCATCGATGAGAGTTTGGCAGTGGTGGCATTCACCATATGGATGTTCCTGGGATAGGCGAATCCCATGGGATGTCTTGGTGGAGTTGTTGCTTCATGTTGGCAAAATCTCCCTTTTTTGGGGGTCAACACATGACCTGCTGGTTGATTTGTTGGGTAATGTTGGCGCAGATTGCCTCCAAAAATGTTCAGGGTTTCAAAAAAGACAATGGGGAATGGCCCCAAATCAAATGGTTGATGAAGAGAACAATTTCCGTCATGTTTTGATGCTGGTGGCAACTTTGGAGCCCAATTTCTGGACCAAGTCACTTTTTTTCGGAGTTCAGGTCGAAGAATGTGAGTCTTAAAAATCCATGGAGTTTGTTCTTGTGTTGATCCATTCCACATGATCCATATGTTTCCATAGATCCTAAATACCCATCACCAGAAACTTGGGCGGAATCAGAAAAACACCACAAGTGGAAGCTGAGAAGTGCTGGTCTGGGTCTCATATTTATCATATGTCTCCAAGCATTTGAAAGTCGGGCCTTCATGGATATGCTGGATGGATCCAAAAACGAAATTTATGACCCAAGAAATGCCAAGAATATATTTGCGGCGCAACAGAATCCTTCTGACTTAGAGTTGATGGCCATAGAAAGCTGCCTGATTTCTTTGGCTTCCGATTGGAGTACGGGTCGAACATTTAGACCCAGAGACCTGCTGATTTTGGCCATGCTTGGTCTAATCACCATTTGGGGGGTTCGACAAAAATGGGAGCTTTTCCCTTCTGTCGCGGAAAATCCCAGCGATGAATAGATGAGATTTGGGGGTACCTCCATGACTTTGGAAACCTCCATAATATATATATATATATGTGATATTACTATTGGTCTAATATTATTATTATCATCTGTTGTATTATAATATACATATATATTATTATCCATGGTTAATGACCATCATTATACGTAGGATAACTTTATCTTCTGGCTCAAGTTCCCTCACCGCGCGCAGCGCCATGTCTCAAGGATTGCGACTGATCGATGTAGGCCCCGCGATCCGCGGCCATGTCAAGGACTCTGCGTTGTTTGATCTCCCAAACGGTCTTGTAGAGATCCTTCCTGGGGAGTTTATCCATCAATCATCATGACTGAAATTGATTCAACCATTAAAAAAGAAAAACAAGTGTAGGTGAACCATGAATCAATGGGAGTCACTGAGATTTGTTCGGATTTATCCCGTCGAAATGAAGAAATCCACCATGAACGTTTGGGGGATATTTCACAAACCGATGACATGGAAACGGAGGATTAACCTGAATGGATTTCAATGGTATACTGTAAAACACTGTAGACTTCTTTGTAAATGGGGCTGTAGTGGTGTGCAATGGCATCGGGATGATAATATGTCACATGATCGGATTAAAGTCGGAAACATAATAGGGATAATCAGGATGAAGTGGATATGGAAGTCAATATAAATGGGTGAGAATCCCATTGAATTGGGTTGTAAGGGAAGAAAAGGAAACATTTTTCAAACCACCGGCCAGATGGTTTACAGTGGACAGTTTAAGCATACTTTTTAATGGAGTGAGGTGGTTCATAACTGACAGTGTGTCAAAATCATGTAGCCCTGGTGAACATCAAAATAGCTGGTAAATGGATGTTCATCCCCCTAAAAATGGTATTAATAGGTATTGATCCACAGCCAACTGACTATTAGTTGGCAATCATTTCTACCAATGGGACCCCATAGCCATCAACATCGGCCCGTTGGCCTCCAAACACGAGATGTGGAGGATACCGCGGATGTTTTTTACCCTTCCGCAGTCAGGAGGTTACCAGTTAACCTAAGAAAATGTGATTATGTTCCACTAAAAGTTGTAACCCTGCAAGTAAACAGTCCAGGGGGGAACCACTAATCCAGGATTGACAGTACTCTGTTTCCCTAAGGATAAATCATTGGGGAATATTCCAATCATGAATAATTCTTTGATTCCAATCTGTTCCAATCATTACAAGTATATAATCATCCATGCTCCACAATTGGATTGTTCTTTGAAATTTGGTAAACCCGCAATGAACCTCCTTTTTGGTATGGTGTACACACCCCATTTCTGCTAAAATTTGGGTTTATTATTTGGTTTACCACAATTGATAGTCAAATTACGGGGCACTATAAGACTATAATCACTACTGCACTACTATCCAACAATATCCCCATATGAAAGCTACAACCTGTGATATCCCTTCATAATGGTAGTTGCTATCCATCAATCATAGCCTCTCTGAATGACATGCCTTCCACATTTCGTAAATTCTCGCATATGCCAAGCGTCAAATCCTGTGGCAAGTCCAATTCTTGCACACCTCAGGTATGGAAATGTTGGATTCAAACATGGATGTTTTATTCAAATGACACATGGACATGTTAGAATCATGTTCTTAATAATGGTGTTATTTTCCTAATGAACCGTTGAACCATGATGATTCATTCGTATATGGGGTTGGGGGGTGTTTTTGGGGTAATTATACAGATAACCTAAACCCATGACGATTCATTTTTTC
>CAMXCT020000573.1:0-235325 GCA_947184155.2 Cladocopium goreaui | reverse complement strand
GGCATGCCAAACCAAATCGCTCCAAAACCATTTTTCCCAAGAGTGGGTTTTGCTGGATATTGATATTGTCTAATGATGTTGCTTCAGTGATTTGTTTTTATGCTGCACGTATATACAATATACTATGTACATATATATATATATATTTACAGGTGTTCCTTCAGTTAGAATGCGTCTGCCGTGGGGGGGGGGCCAAACGGGCCACCATTACGCAAAACCAAAACCGCATTCTAACTTTGTTTTTAACGGTATATACTGTATATATGTATAATATACTATATATATACACTATATATATATATACATGTATATACTATGTATATATATATATACACATTTTGGTTTGGTATGGGTCAATATTGGGACACCCATGGACCCAGATCACGCACCTTGCCACGCCACTGTACTTCTTCAATCCGCATTCCAAGTAGATATCCATAGCGATATGCAGGACATGTTTCTTGACCCGTTATGGTAAAACCCTAAATCGCATGGTTTATCAAATGTGATTTAATCATGTTTCCAAGTAAAACTGCTATTTGGGTGGTACTTGGTGGCTCATCCCACTTAGTAAGTGGGTTATAACCCCAATTATAAGTGGATTAACCCTACTTAGCCCATTTGTAACTGGGGTTATAACCCACTTACTAAGTGGGATGAGCCACCAAGTATACCCCATTTTCAAAGACCAAATATCCACACCCAGGTCACCCAGGGGATGAGTTCTTGACAGGAAAAAAGTGTTGGATCATCGATAGCACGAGTGACACAGGCACGGGACCCCTGAGGCGAAATGATACCATGGCTCTAACAATGGGGGATGGGACATATGGACCCCCAGCTAGCGCAAAATCATACATTACATACAGTCAAGAACATCTCATAGTTTTTGAGTCATACTGTACCCACATGGGTCTTCAAACGAACTTCAGAACGGGAGAGTTCACAACCCAATGCGGGTTTTCTGCCAAGCAAACCAGATTTTTTATGCAACAACTGATGGCCTTTTTATCGTATGTTTTAACACATCCGGCGGATCAAGAACTCACCAAGAAAAGCACCAAGAGAAGCATCACGTAAGATTCGGTGTTCTCGTACTATATTAGTTCTTAGAAGTCATAGCTACTACTGTTGATGTAAAAAATCATTAGTATATTTTTTTTAAAACTGTACTATAAACATTACCCAACATTTATATCCAGAAATTCTATCATATTCTCATCATTGCAGGGTAGCTGGAGGAATTTCCCACTTAGCTTTGCCATGGGCTTCCCATGGCTTCCCAGTTCCGGCAACCAAAGCGAAATGTCAATGGATTGGTTTAAGGGAACATCTACAGGAAACCATAGATTTTCCCATTAAGTATGGGGCTTTCCGCTTAAAATTTTCACTTAAACCAATCCATTGAAAATGGCTGTTTTTTTTGAACTGGCCTTTCCAAGCAAAGCGATGTAACAACATTGAATTGGGCATGCAACGTTTCTTCGCAGTGAGTGTGGCAGGATGGCGTTTTTTTTTTTGAAGAACCCGGTAGTTCATAACCCGACTCACTTTTTGAGACCCTAAATCTGCTCGAAAGAGGACAAAGTCAAACTTTTTAATAACCCTCATTTGGAGGTTCCATGAATGGGGGATTCCCAATAGCTGGATGGTATCTGGATGGTTTATTTCATGGATGATGATTTAGGGGTACCCCCATGAATTGGGAACCCCCCAAATGAGGGTTATCCCCAAATCATCTATTTTAATAAGATTTTCCATTATACATCATCCATTTTGGGGTGTGCCCATTTAAGAAAACCTGAAAACCCCCGTTTGTCGAAGTAAAATCTCACTTTCTGAGACCCCAAAACAAACCAACCTTCAACTCTGAGGACCAATGGCTGCTGTGTGGCAGCCGATTTTGGCCGCTCAGATTCATGCACTGGTGATGTAGCGTGTGCGTGGGCGTAGGAACGAAGAAACATGGGGACAGTTTAGCACATCTATACATCATATGGCTATATTAGATCATGATGATTATAGAGGTTAGTATATTATGCACACTATGTATCTCTCACTCTCTCTCTCTATATATATATGTACACTTTTGTGTACGTATATATATATAATATATATATATATATACGCGTGTGTCTATGTTCTGGATGAACCTTGGTGTGACATCACCCTGTAGGATTGGAATTCGCGGTGTCATCAAACGTGGCCTTTTTCTGGGAGATCGTCTAAATTACTACTGTAAATGGAGGTTTATAGCTAAGAAAATCATAGGACTGGATTTTCCATTGCCGCATTTGATTCCCAGAGGGTACCCTCTCGTAAACTAACAGTTTGCTATTGAACATGGCCATTTATAGTTGATGTACCCGTTAAAAACATGTGATTTTCCTTAGTTTTTGTTAACGTTTACCAGAGGGTATGATTTTTTTTTGATATCAAACAACCAAGCTGGACAAACTCTTCGGCATCTTTTTTGGGAGAACCGTTTCTTTTTTTCAAACTGGTGTTCCGGTTTCCGGAGCTGGCACCCATGGTTGACCCATTTTTTTGGCTGGAAACCAGTATCACATCACAAGGGGTGAAAAGCGAACAGTTTGGTAGTACAGATGGGTGAAATTTCATATTTATCGGAGGCTAGTTTGTGAACATTTGTGTTTGGAATCATGATGTCCAACACACAGAGGGTTCAAGAAAACCAACAACTTTACATGGTTTGTGTTTTTTTCACGTTTTTGTCAATTTGTTTGTGTTTTTTTTGGTTCTTCCAACACATGGAATTTTACATGGAGAGTTCAAGAAACCCAAAAAGCTGAACGCGTGAGATGAGGCTGAAACTGCAGCGCAGCAGGCAGGAACATGACAGTGGGAGTGTCGGAGTTTTTATTTATGGCAGTTCCAGGGTAGGTAGATAGATAAGATTAGATTAGATTAGATTAGATTAGTTTAGGTCAGACTAGACTAGGTTAGATAGATAGATAGAGAGATAGAAGGATAGGTGCCTGTTGTTTTTTTTTGGGGGGTCGCACCGACTGCCCGTCGCACCGACATTGGCCTTGCCAGGCCAATGTCGGCACCCGTGGTGGGCTTGCAGAATCAGGCGCGCCTCGCTGGCTTGGGCGGTGGTTTCTTTTTGCATCACCGGGAAAAAATATCTTTAACATTTCTAATAGGTAAAAAAATAGGTAAACACATATATAGATTATATAGATTATATAGATTATATATATATATGATTATATATAACCGGTGGTTCTAAATATTTCTAGGTAAAAAAGATCTTTGGAAATCAGTTTCAGGCAAAGGAACATAGCAGTGGGAAATCACCAATTTGAATAATCATACCCTCTGGTTATTCGAAAACTTAACACCTATCATCTATAACTATGGAATAATCAATTAGAACCAATTAACCTCAATTAACCCATTACTTATTGAATTGTAAACTTACCCTCTATTAGAATAATCATAACAATGGAAAAACAAAAATGCCCGTTTCTGAATGATTTAATTTTACTTCGATGGTTTATCAGAAACGTTGATTCTCCGTAGCTAAAAATTAAATTACCAGAGGAATGCGTAGAGGATATATCCACGTTGGGAAGAACGACTTACTGCGTTTTACGTAGGGATTTTTCGGGAATGATCCACTGGCCAACTATTGATAGAATCATCCCAGCAACCTTCATTCCCATCCATTCCCTACGTAAAACGCACCAGTAAGACGAAAGTGAAACCCAGAACTGATGTATTTTGGTCAATCTTTTCCCCCGTTCATATTCCCACCATGTTTTACCATATGGGCCGCTCATGAATGGGTACCATTGAGTTCCAGTTGGTTGCTAATGGATGGCGGATTATAACGGATTGTATATATATATATATTTGCCTATATATGTATTATATGCATTATATATATATATATGTATTATATGCATTATATATATATATGTATGTATTATATGTATTATATGATTATAATTATATGTATATATATATATACATATGTAGCCCTAGACACTTACCTGGATTTGCTGAAGATGATTTTTAATTGTGTTCCCAATGGGAAATCCAATACTTGGGAAATCTATAGGGCGTCGTGTTAGTGTTTTTTTTGGTTTTCTTAGCAAGTCCAAACTCAGATTGTTTGTTTTGTTTGGATTTGCAACACATGACCCACTAAAAGTTTCAACTACATTTGTTGCGGCCATGTCAGGTAGGTCATGCCAAAATCTATCTGCAAACATCTGCAAACAGCAATTCTGCTCACAGATTTTGTCATGTTTAGTCATGTAAGCAACTTCAAAGCCGTTGGTTGATAATTGTACAGGGTGATACCACCATTTTGTTGGGGATGATCATAACCCATTAACACCGAATCCCACAAACACCAATAATGATAAGTTACTTGTGAACTTTCTAGTCTTTCTCCCCATACTATATATAATTGAATTTCCAAAATTCATCCGCCGATTTTACCAGATTGATTAATCCATCATAATCCATCATTCCGAGGATTTCCAAGGTCCGTTGTAGTTTTACTTTTTCATGGTTAAGTCCAATTTTCCCATCTTTATCCAAATTTACATGATTTTTGACAGATTTGTCTTTCCGGTCCTTCAACTGACACAACACACTCACGTCTAGCTGCTTGGCGCAGAGCCAGGGCAACACCTGTTACCTCAATGCCATCCTGCAATGCATTGTACATACACCCTTACTCTATTGGTGTCTCGGCAAAGATTCAGTGGGAATTTCAGTATTTTGAGGCCTGAAAAGAGGCCTCTTTTTTGGAGATATTTAGCCCTTAGGCCTGACAAAAATGGATTATGGATTTATGCTAGGTGTACCTAGCTCCAATAAAATATGGCTCCTTCAATGGCTGAAAGATCGATTTTTTCATGAAAAAATATGGGCCAAAAGCGACTGGTGAATCGCCAGCGTGGCCATTTGGGATCTCCCTGGAACGATTTTTTTTCCTTTTTGGGGGTAGCCTCTGGTTATGACATTCACAGTTCGCCATTGAAAGATCCACCATTTTTAATAGGTAAGCCATCTATAAATGGGCCATCTATACCATGGCTATGTTAAATAACCAGAGGGTAATATAATGGGAATATGTTAAGAACGGTAAAGCATCTATTTCGATTAGGGTCATCTATACCATGGCGAACTGTTAGTCATAACCAGATGGTAGTTATTGCTTCAGAAGACTCTAAGACTAAACAAAAATCAGACTGCTTAGTTTCTAGAGTTCATCTAAATTCTTTGGCATTTAAGTTGGACTAGGCTGAGCAGTTGGAAAGTTCTTCCTGTTTGGGATGGGTAGTTTGCTTGGGAGGGACTGCAAGTCATGTGTGGCTTTTAATCAGGGCTAAGGAAATGGAGATACTCGAGATCTTTCATATTCTTGCATCATGTTGCACGAGTATTTCCCGCAGAACCAGAGGTTTTTGCCCAAGATACTACAATAAGGTACAACAACCCTGATCTACCAGGAATTGTCCACAGAACATAGCTTCATGTGCTTCAAAGAATTGGTTTTGTGGATCAGATCCTGCTAACCGCTGGCCAGCTGCAGTCCGCAACGGGCGTCCAATAGGCTTGATGATCCCAAGTGAAAATGAGAACTCAAAAAATGTCGGTCACATCCACCCGAGGCTAACACCGTGGTTCTACCCCCCAGGGTGTTTTTTGGGCATGTTTGAAACGGAATTTTGATCATCCTGAAGTAGATAGAACTGATAGAACATGGATTTTTCAGGATCCCATTTTACTGGTGACTTTCTGAAATGGTCATATTCTATGAACACAGACCCATAGATTTGTTTTTGATGGCCAAATTCTGTCATGTTGGATGCTAATTTTGATCCCTAGGATCCGTGATGGTGAAGATCTACTATTTTTCATGGTGAAACAGGTCCATGTCCGCGGTAAATTCCCCACTTTGGTCGGTTAGATCAGATTTGTTTTTATAGTTAAATCGCACTTTTTTAATGGTTGATGGTTGAATTCCCTACTTCGGCCAGTTTCGATTGGTGGCTTCAATTTTTTTTCATGTTCTATATTTTCAACCCTAACCAGGATGTATGGTGATTACAACTATAGTTGGATGGGTTTATAAGCAAGTTTTTATATCTGATTGGCAGTTTCAACCCATCTGAACAATCTTACTCATTGGGATCATCATATTTATCCAATGGATATGTATTATAGTTGGGTTGAAACTGCCAAGTATATACTTATTTTGGAACAATCCTCATTGAGAAATATGGATCACAACTTCCAGTCTTCCAGTGCCAGGTGGATGAATATGGCCATAGTAGCCATAGTATCATAGTTAATAGTTAGACAGGAGAGTTTCCAATAATGATATCATAGTTAGTCAATGTTAGTCATAATATAGTAATTAGCCACAAAAAAAATGGTCATAATATAAGTATAGTTAGTCATAATATATAATATCATAAGGCATAATATACGTAGTAATAATGATACACCAACTTGGCACCATTGGTAGACTCCTTGGTTCGGAACGACCGACCCGAACCAGGTCCTTGCAGGAAGTGCCATCCCACTGCCTGGAGAGGGAGGCGTCTTTCTGAGGGATTTTTTGTTGGTTTTATGGCATGTGGCAATGGGATTTTTGTGGCTTCAACTTTTGCGGCAAAATGCGGCCACGTCGACCAATTTTGGGGTCGTTGAATAAGTGTCAACCATCCATTTTGGAGGGTGGAGTGTTGATTTTACCACCGGTTTTGAAGAATTTTTTGGGCCAAGAAGTGGCAGAGACCTATTGAGCCCGGCATATTTATATATGTAAATAATTGTATATATGTATATATATATATATATAAATATCACCCTAAAAATGAGGGTTTTCAACATCCTCGCCTGAGGCTTTCAGCATCGGGACGGAGTTAAGCCACCATTTTGCATGGTGAAATCCCAATGTGTGGCTGGTGGTCATTTCGCATTTTTCATGGCCAGGACACACGGTGGCTTTCAGAACTGAAGCAGCTGCTGGAGGTTGGACACACTTTTCGGTCACTTTTTCTCCGAGTCCTGTAGTCGAAGCAAAAGGTGATGGAAACAACAAGGTGGTGCCCCATAGTTAGTTAAGTTGGTGAACATAAGTCCCATTTCACTATGGTTTATGGCAAATATAACGAACTAGTTTTCATGGGGTTTATAAACCAACAAACGTAACTGGGGGGCACCATCCTGAAGGGGAGATTTGCAGATACTCTGCCCGTTTCACACAGCAAAACGCTCGTGATTCTCTTGTTTGTAGCCAGCTTTTCGTGACTGCATAGATGTCCCAAATTCCCATTGGTTGGTTGATTAATAGACGGGTTTCTTCAGAAACCCCTTTAACAACAGGTTTCTATGATGATAGATGGTATACCAGCTCCCGGCCCCTCTATTTTTACCATTTTAGGACATTATTGGCTGAGTGATTCTCGCTGGATCAGACGTAGACGACCAACTTTTGTATCTGTGGGATTTCCACTTGCATCCCCCTGTTTTGGGGTTGTTCCTGATATGGGATTGTCTCCAAATTGTGGGCCCCCATCATGCCATGGTTTCCAAATGATCACTGAATGGTTTGATGATGTTTTTTCATGGCAATTGAAAGGAGGCCCATCCGTGACTTGAAACTGGGGTCTTGCTATCCGGTACCCCATTCTATGGCCATTTTTGGGTATCATGGTACAGGATGGGGCCCCAGTTCGTTGGCGAAGAAACTCTTAGTCCAATAAGGCTTTTTCAAAAAGGGGGATATCACATGATATAACATGTAACATGATATAACATGATAGTCGATGATAGTTCATTTGTTTTCAGGGGATAAAAAACATCAACCATACATGAACTATCATAACATCGAAAAAAACACAAACATTTTCCATACCAAGGTGGTGCCCCAGTTCGTTAGCTAAATTGGTGAACATAACTCCAATGTCACTATGGTTTATGGTAGATATATCGAACTACTTACTATGGTTTATAAATCAACTTATAACTGGGGGGCACAACCTTGTACTTATAACTATAGTTATTGGGGCTTATAAACCAACTTAGCTAACGAACTGGGGCACCACATTGTACCAAGGTTCCATCATTTTTTGGCCAAACCTCGCTCCAGGATATGTCAGAGGTGCCTGCCATACCACCGTGGGGTGCGGAGACCGGCGAAGTATGGCGAAGTATCGATGCATCGATTGGTGGTTTTCAATGTGGTGGTCACTGTTTTTACCCTCTGGTAAACTAACATAGCTATGGAAAATCACCATTTTTAATGGGAAAATCCACTATAAATGGTCATTTTCAATAGCTACGTTAAATTACCAGAAGGTAATGTTTTCAACGTGATTTCCCAGAATTTTATAGTTTTCAATGTGGTCACTGTGTTTTTTTTCTTTTTTTTCTTACGACACAGTAGAAATGTGCTCGACCAGGCACTATTTCAGTACTCGACCAAATTCGATCAAGCTATTGTTGGGATTTCCGGGCTGAATCTACCAGCCTAAAATTGTCATATTGGACATGCCAAATATTTGGTCATTTGGTCCCTGTAAGTACCGGGACCAAATGACGTAAAATGACGTCAAAGCTATATGAAAAAATATCATTAATATAGGAAATTCGCGGCCGAAAGATGATATGGATTTGTCTGAAAATAGGGGACCCACACATTTGATGGTCAGTGTCGTCATATGTCCAGTCAAACGTGCTACCATTTTTGAGTATATATCGCATGTTCAGACGCACCCACATACCATTATTCATGGTTAAATCCCAAAAATCAACCATGTTTGATCATTACATTTTTGTTCTTACAATTTTGATGGGTACATCCCCATGAATCACCAGTTTGTTTGTTAATTCAGCAATTTCTCACTTCTGATGGGTACATTCCTTAACATTCCTTACCCTCCAGCGCTGTGTCATGAAGGTTTATAGATGGGAAAGTCGGAAAATCAACCAGATTCATGGTGGATTTTCGCCATGATCAGCTAACCACATTTCAAACATTTACAGATGGAATGAAGGAGGTTTCAAACATTACCATGATCCTGATTTCAAAATCTAGGAATCAGCATATTCATCAGCAATGCTACATTCCAAAAAAAGCCTCCGGAGGGTAAAGTTCTGCACATGTTCAGGAAAACACCCTGCCTGGCCTTGTGGGCTTTGTGGGGCTGATGCTCACAGGCTGAAAATCGCGGGCGCATGGCCATTTCGTCGAAGATGTCGGAGTCACTGGCCCAGTGGGGCGTGGTGATCGGATCTGAAGCATCCTTAAAATGGTGCATGAAAAACAATGAACGATGGGTGAAACAATAGGGACTTAACATGGCTTAATGGATCTTAATGGGACTTAATATATCTTAATATGGATCAACTATGGGTGAAATATGGGATATTGTGGGATATATGGGATATTAATGGATATTAATGGATATAACTATAACTATTAGATACTGTTAGAATATATAACTGCTGGTGAAACTAGATGGGACTTCATATGGCTTAATGGGACTTAACATATCAAGATCTATATACTGGTTGGTGGTTTGGAACACGACTTTTATTTTTCCATATATTGGGAATAATCATCCCAACTGACTTTCACTCAGAGGGGTAGGTATACCACCAATCAGCTAGAGTATTTAACCATGAAAATTGTTGAACATAGATAATTTCACCATCCAAAAGGGTGGATTTAATCATCAAGCATGGTGCACAATTGGGATCGAACCATCCAAAACTGTTTTTTAAAGCCATGAAACATGGTAATCATCAATAACCGGAAAATTTACAGGAAATTCACCAATGAATAATGTGAATAATTGAAAATGGGTCTGTCTGAATAATGACAGATGGTACAGATTTCTTTTTTCAAAAAAAACTAGGAATTGGGATTGAACCATGAAAATTAGAGTCATTAAACAACCACAAATCGACACTTGACTTAAAGATGAAAACCAGGGATTTCGCCAATGAGAGCGGGCGGTTTATCCGCGTAACTTGACCATGGCACAATGACATTATACCATCTGGTTATTTAACATAGCCATGGAAAATCCCAACCATAAATGGAGGTTTTAATGGGAAAAACATCTATAAATGGGCCATTTTCCATGGCTATGTTAAATCACCAGAGGGTAATTCTCACTCAAAGGTGGTGCCCCATACTTAGCTAAGTTGGTTTATTTCTAGTCTGGCTGGGGTGAATATTTTTTTTGAACCAACAAACATAGCTGGCTGGGCACCCAAATTTCTATCGGTCAAAACTTTGGAAACTTCTGTAGTTCGCATGAACATAGCTGGGATTTATTGATATTCAACCCCCTAGTAATATGGTATGATAGGTCGCGGATTTGGCTTTGTGGCTGCAACTTTTGCCTCGGATTGCGCTTTGTGTCAAGGTTTCTGCTCAGCAGCTCTGCTGTTGCCTGTCTAATTGCCTCCACTTGATGGGACAACCCTCCAAGTTTTAGACAAGATGTTGTCATTCCACCTCCCTTCAGTCTGGATTCAGATGCGGATTTTGACAGTCGGAACGTCTCAAAGAGACTCCCAAGTCTGTGCCTGCACCAGAGACGGGAGAAGGAAATTCCAGTGAGTTTGCTGGTTGGTGGTTTCAAACATGACTTTTATTTTCCATAACATATGGGATAATCCTTCCCATTGACTTTCATATTTTTCAGAGGGGTTGGTCAACCACCAACCAGGTTTGGTGTTAGTGACTTTGACGTTCAGACTAAAGAATCTGCAGATCTTCAACCCAGGGGCCCCAATGGCGAAGCTATCCTGAGGACACACAAGGTTCCTGATATGGAGTTAAACGCTTTGGACGAAACATGTGTAAAAATACAGAATGGATAATCTAGCTATATAGTCAGATAGATGAATAGTTAGAACAATCGAAAAAAGATAGATTGATCGATTGAGTGACTGAATGAGAAATAGACAGAAAGCAACATAGATAAGACTCGATAGAATCAAAGAACATAGTTTGATAAGATCAGATAGACAAGCGGAATCAAGCGGATAGATCTCAGACAGACGGATGGGATGGATGGGATGGATGGGTTGCATGGTTGGATTGGTTGCATGGTTGGTTGGTTGGATGGATGGAGTGATGCATGTATGGATGGATGGATAGATAGACGCTAAGACAAGATAAGACAAGATCAGATTCGGCAAAATACCATCTGGTTATTTAACATGGCCATGGTTTGTTTTACATGTTTTTACAAGAAAAGATAGACCCTGGATCAGCAAATTTGCTCACCGGGGTCTACGTTTGAACGTAGGTATCAAGCATTCAGGGTCTACGTTTGTTTTCGTTAGAGTAAAAATGGTGGATCTTTCCATGGCTATGTTAAATAACCAGATGGTAAGGCAGGCAGACAACCCCAGGTGTAGAGATCGATCAGTATTTTGCACACGAACCAAATAGGTATCGCCTACCACTGGCCGCTATTGGCCGGGTAAACGTTTACAGTTTGCGACATAGAAAATGGCCCAGCCGAAATAGTTGATTTATACTTATGAAACATTGTGATTTTCCAGTTCGTGATGTTATATAATTCAATTCACCAGAGGGTAATCGATGTGTTTTTTTCGATGTGTTTGAAGACATAAAAACCTCAATGGGTTGAGTACCTACCACTGGGCTGAGGTTGATCACCGTGAACAAAGAATTTATGCAAGGACAACAGGTGAATGGCTCTGGTGACGTCTCGCGTGTTGGTGTGGAACAACGTTGGGTTTCAACCGGGGTCTAACCGGGTGGAAAACAGGAAAACATGGCTGTCTTTTTGCCACAGTAGAAATTCAACATCGCTATATATATACCCGGCCTGGTTATGACTGTTACAGTTCGCCATGGTATAGATGGCCCTAATCGAAATAGATGGTTTACCGTTCTTGAAAATGGTGGATCTTTCCATAGTTTTTTGTTAACGTTTACCAGAGGCTATGTCCATCAGGGTAATGGACCTATGATCCGTGGTTATTGCACCACCAACCAGTATTACATGGAATATCATGTGGCGAAGCCTTAACCCTAAGCCATCCCCGAGGTTTCAGATGATTCCTTGGTGAACGGGATGGTTGCATTGGGATGGGGTCTACCCTCCGGTAAACTAACCGTTCGCGAACTGGAAAATCACAATGTTTCATGGGTAAATCAACTATTTCTATGGCCATTTTGAATAGCTATGTTACACCCAAGCTTTGGAGTCTGTTTGGAGTTAAACGACTTTCCGCATCGGCGAACGGCACGGCAATCCATCGGTTTGCCAGGATCGGGTTGCCAGGGTGCGACATGAAAATAGGGGAAGTAAAAACTGAGACACAAAAAATACTTTGTGCAGCCAGGCAAACAAAAAAAAGGATGTGTCTAAACAATAGGTAAACCATCTAAACAATAGGTAAACCAGAGGGTATATTGCCTGGCAGTCAACATTTCAAGATATTTCAAGCCTGCCCTGCTTGATATTCAATGATTGGACCCACGGAGAATGGCGCCCTGGGTCCTGAGGGCTGAATCCACATTGGTTGTTTGAACGCTACGTGCCAAACATCGGGAAGGCTTGTGGGGCCAACACTCTTACGCATCGAACTGTCCTTTTTCATGGCACATCTCATGTGATCTCATGGTACATCATGTTATGTCCTAAAACTGGAACCCCGGCAAAGTCCCTCAAAATTCAACCCGCCCGCAGAAAAAACATAGAAACACACCGACAACCATTCTGGATTTTTAACATCATAGTTGCAAAAGGCTGTTTTTTCCCTCACTGATGGCAGTTTCTCCTAGCTTAAGGCTTAGATTGCAAAATGATATCCTCCTGTAAACTAACATACATGTGGAACATCGTGTTTTTTTTTGTGCCTTTATCATCTATTTGCATGGGCCATTTTCCACATGTATTCCCCGGGCCAGGCGGACGCCCATGAAGCCTTCATGTTTATCATTGAAAGGTACCGTGGAGAGATGTCCGGTGGACTGGAACTGGTTGAAGTCACTGAAAAAACATGGATATGTTCGGTACCCTCTGGTAAACTAACGTACTGTAACTATGGAAAATCACCATTTTTAATGGTAAAATCCACTATAAATGGTCATTTTCAATAGCTATGTTAAATTACCAGAGGGTAGTTTTTTGTGAAGAATTCTTTGATTTTCACTGGTGTTTCACTTGTTTTTTCCGTAGAAACCATGGTGATATCCATGGTGAATTTCATGATGAATCATGCTCGGTTTATCTGGAATATTTCAGAGGGTGAAACATTGTCTTCAACAAAAAGCACGGTTTTTCAGGTGTTTTATGCATTTGAACCGTAGACACTGGTGATAGATGGGGATTGTAACATGGGATGTTTTACGTTAAGTCATGGGAAATCCCCATTTTTCACCAGTTTGGCAGGTTACCTCTGGTAAACCAACAGTTCCCTACGGAAAATCACCATCTTTAAGAGGTAAATCAACTATTTTCTATGTGCCATGTTCAATAGCTATGTAAAAAAGATACCAGATGGATCCAGATGGTATATTCTAACAATCACCATTACTAACTATTCGGGACGATCATTCCAATAATAATATCATAGTTAGTCAGAGTCATAATATAGTAGTCAGCCATAATATAGTAGTAATAATAATAGGTAAATCGTTTATAACCAGTATTAACAATCATCAATAGATATATAGATACATAGATGACATGGCCACTTAGAGGATATCTAAGATACCCATAATATTACAATGTTAACCATTACTAACGATTATTAACCATATATTAACCATCATCATTAACCATATATTAACCATCATTAACCATATATTAGCCATATATTAACCATCATTAACCATATATTAAACATCATCATTAACCATATATTAGCCATATTTAATGGGAAAATCTATGGTTTCCTGTAGATTTTCTCTTAAACCAATCCATTAACCATTGGCTCCGAGTTTCCTTCGCAGGCTGCTGGACGCCTGCCTGGCGGTCGGCGATGGGAAAAGCGATAGCTCGGTCGCGGAGGCTGCCAGGAGTAGCCCTGCAACCAAGGACGAGAGAAATCCGCTGTGGGATTCAGACCAGGGATTTCCAATAGGTAATATATATATATATTAATATATGGTAATCAGTAATCATATGGTAATGATATGGTAATGACATGGTAATCAGTAATCATATGGCAATGATATGGTAATGATATGGTAATGGTATGGTAATGACATTGTAATTATATGATATGGTAATTAATGATATTGTAATGATATGGTAATGATATGGTAATGATATAGTTATTGATATAGTAATGATATGTTCATGATATGGTAATCATATGGTAATGATATGGTAATGATATGGTAATGATATGGTAATGATATGGTAATGATATGGTAATGATATGGTAATGATATGGTAATCATATGGTAATCAGTAATCATATGGTAATCATATGGTAATGATATGGTAATGATATGGTAATGATATGGTAATCAGTAATCATATGGCAATGATATGGTAATGATATGGTAATGGTATGGTAATGGTATGGTAATGACATTGTAATTATATGATATGGTAATTAATGATATTGTAATGATATGGTAATGATATGGTAATGATATAGTTATTGATATAGTAATGATATGTTCATGATATGGTAATCATATGGTCATGATATGGTAATGATATGGTCATGATATTGTAACGATATGGTAATGATATGGTAATGATATAGTTATTGATATAGTAATGATATGTTCATGATATGGTAATGTTATGGTAATGATACGGAAATGATATGGTAATGATATGGTAATGATATGGTAAACATATGGTAATGATACGGTAATGATATGGTAATGATATGGTAATCATATGGTATTTATAGGGTAATCATATGGTAATCATACATCAGGAGGAGGAAGACAGTTTTTTCCCGTTTAGCGTCTTATAAACATCATGATCCTCAGCTGCGGATCAATTATCCTCATTTCGCGTGGCCTGCGTGTCGGATCGTATTTCAAGCCGGGTTAAAGTAAAACTCTTTTAAAGCAAACCAGCTGATCCGCGATCTTGCAGCAGCTAGTCAAGAGGAAAAACATTTGTCCTGGTTTTGCGTTATTTTACACCTGCGGCATTGCCTAGAAGAGAAGACCTGAAATCGCGCGCATGCAGGTCAATGTTGAGCACGACAAGTTGAAGCACTGTCTAAGGCTGAACATGCTCATGAGAGCACAACTCTTTCTAGTTGAAAATGTTCATCAAAGGAACAAAATTGTTTAGTGGAAAATGCCCATCTGGAGGAAGAAAGTTTTTCCCCGTTTTGCGTCTTACATCATGATCCTCAGCCGCGGATCAATTATCCTCATTTCGCGTGGCCTGCGTGTCGGATCGTATTTCAAGCCTGTCAGGAGTCCAAGGGGAGAGGTTGCAGCTAGTCAAGGGGAAAAGCTTTTGTCCTGGTGTTGTATGGTACCCTCTGGTAAATTAACTTGTTGACCCTGAAAATCACCCATTTTTAATGGAAACTAGTCTTCCAACCCCGATGACTGCCAGGGTCTATGTTAATTTACCAGAGGGTAATCATATATAAATAATAATATGAATCAGAATATAAATAAGAATATGAATAATAGTAAGAATCGTTGAAGGCATCATAATTCATATGGTAATAGGGAGATGGGAGATTCAACCATGAACACTGGAGAATATAGATGGATGGAAGCATCCAAAATGCTAGATCTAGCAATCATGAAACACAAGGATTTAACCAATGAAATGTGGTATACCCTCATTTATTGTTAGCCATTTTAATGGAACGTGATGATAAACCATTGGACTTTTGGCGCGCCGTAGCTTCAGACAAACCCATTTCGAACCTGTTCGAACCATTCGGAACCCCCTACATACATGTATTTGTATTTGGAGGCCCAGGTAAAGCCAATGGTTTCTGGCTAAACTTCTTCAACCAACCCCTTCAATTTCAATACCACAATCAGTGTACGCTTCGGCAATCAAACATGGCAATGGAAAAGGACAATCTCTATTTACAGATGATTTTCCCAGCTATAAACCTCCATTTACAAGGGGATTTCCCATTACCGGAGGGTAATTACATACCGGTCAAGATTGAAACTTCAGAACGCCCAAAGGTTGAACGGGCCAACTTTTGAGTCGTACACCCGGGATATGTTTCTCAGGGTTTTCGAGACCCATGGCCACATGAAATCATATGAGCTGCTGGCAGCTCCTTGGAGCATTGATGAACATGTTCTTTTTTTTGAGAACATCCCAAGTTGCCTGGATCATCAATGTTCGCAATGTTCTCAAAGACGGGATTTTTTGGATCAACCTTGGGTTTCCAACAGACTTCCTCATTGAATTCGATGATTTTCCCGGCGCCACGTTGACACGTTGACACTTGAGAAAGCGAGGAGACCCTGGAGAGGAACAGTCTCATGGGTTTCCTCTTTGGAATGGATCTCCAGTCCTGTCCTCAGAACTTGGTTAAGGCTTGGCGATTACGACCAAGGAATGATTAAGTTGGTATAGGCTATATAGGTTTATTTATTGAATTTGCCACATGAAAAACATATCTTGTGACCTTGTGATTACAATCCCATCCCCCTTCTTTTAACTAAACCATGGTGGATGTAGGGGATGAAACCACATCTTGGGACCATTATATAGTTAACCATGGGGGTGTTTAATATGAATGGGGGATGAGATTATATAATTACATTCTGAAGAATTACAACTCATCCGTCAACAAACAGTTGCTGGCACGGGAGCCGTACGCAACATTCAGACAAAAATTGTCCCATGTGAGATTACCACGCACTGACAGGATACACAAGTAGAAGGCAACTGGTGGACATCACAGATGTCCCTTTCCCACTGGTACGTTGCTGGGGGTGAACCCCGCATTGCATCCGAAAAATCATATCGACTCTGATGTAATTCATGGGCCTAACACCAATTTACCAGTTAAATCATTGTTAAGTTCTGTTTCCATTTAAGACATTTACGAAATAACATTATTGACATTGAAAAGACATTCAAAACACATTTTGTTCATTTGTTGTAGTTCATGTGCAATGTTCATGTTACCCTCTGGTAAAGGTTTACATAACTATGGAAAATCACCATTTTTAATGGGAAAATCCACTATTTCTATGGCCATTTTCAATAGCAAGCTGTTAAATTACCAGAGGGTAAACCCCACTAATAGCTATACGATGCTATATGTATATGGGACAATCCTTCCCATTGACTAATATTTTTCAAGATGGTTAAAACCACCAACCAGTCATGTTAAACCCCAAATGTTGTTTTGCAAAAGCCTCCATTTACATTGCCTGAAATCGGAGGCAGACGCTCCGCTGCCGCAGTTGCTTTTGTCGCTCGAAGAAGTCGCATGCGGAGTACTGTGTCTACCTGAGGTCGGGTTGATGGGTGGGTTTGGTACCTAAAAATGGGGAAGAACGGCCAAGACTTATGGCCATTTTTTTTCGTAAAATGGTGATGAACCATCACATTTCAGGTGTTTTTTCTCTCTTTTCGGATAAACCCAAAAGGTATTTTATTCCCAGTTCTTGGTATATCATTTTATATCTGCGAATTCTCTTGTGTGGTGTATTCTTGACCAAAAACGGTTGGGATATAAACACAGAACTAATACTTCCCAATCACAGTACATACTAGAGATTCAATGCTAAACTGACCTGTGAATGGGTTTCTTCTATATATCAACATTTGATATCCCCAGAATTGAGTGGATGATCATCCTTTCCTTGTCTTTTTTTGGTTATCCACCATTTTTGGATAGCGAAAAACAGAGATTTGAGGAAAAATGCGATGATATTTGAGAATTGAGAACATATAGATACAATCTAGAATTATTTAGAATATATAGATTGAGATGTTGGTTGGCATACTGGGATAGCCGACTTGTTCATGGCTGGTTTGTTCCCGCCGTTGGCGCCGGGTTGAAACCAAGCAGGGCGGCCTCTGGTTTGGAAGATGAGGATGATGATAGCCATAGGCGTGGCAGTGGTGGATGAAAACACCTTTGTCAATTATGGTCTATTAATGGTGATTTGACTGGGGATATAATCATGACATATTCACTGGATACAGTATAGCTGGATATAACTGGATATAACTGGATGTAACTGGATATAATTGGATATAATGGGGATGCCCTCTGGTATTTACCAGTTGGTTATGAAAAAAACACCTTTCTTCATAGGTAAACCATCGAACTAAGTGGGCCATGTTGAAGAGCTAGGTTAAACTACCAGAGGGTGTGCGGCGGACCATGTTGTTGAAGTTAATTCAACAAAATAGGGCGAGATAGGGGTTAAGCACTTAAACCCTCTGAAATCTAGGTAAAAATCGAAGCTGCTAGGTAAACGTTTTCGGATTCTCCTAGTTTTCACAGATGTAAGTGACCAGACAATCACACCCTAATCGCCAGCTTTTGGCCCTCTGTGGATGGCTTATTAAGGACTCCAGGACATTTTTTTGGGGAATTACACTCTGGTAAACTCACATAACTATGGAAAATCACCATAGAAATAGTGGATTTTCCCATGAAAAATGGTGATTTTCCATAGTTATGTTAGTTTACCAGAGGGTATCAGTAAATAATCATCAGCAAATCGGCGGTTTCGATCATTTTGAGTGCCATGCCTCAGTTGAGTGAGTGGGGAACATTGCCAGTTGGTTTCTTTGGACAAGCGGAGAGTGGAGAGTTCAGTGAATTGTGACTGAATAGTTCCTGACTGTAGTTAGTTTGGTAAGCTGAACATAACGATGCTCTTTTCACTGAAACAAATCTGATCTGTCATACCTAGTTTTTGCAGGGCTTTTCCAACTCGTCCAAGTTTGTGAGATCAACATACTCCAGACTTTTCCATGGAAGGTCGGATATGTCAAAGCTTAAAGTTATGGGTTTTACCCGGTTTACCCCGCAGGGGTCATTTTTCCGCAGCCACTGGCAACCCGAGCGTCCTTTTTGGGTACAACGATGCGAGCGGAACGAGATGATGATCCCCCATTCAACCCCCATATATTTCGATGTTTAATGGTGAGTTTCCCAGGAATCCAAGAAAGATCCCGCAAATTCTGAAACTGGTTGGTGTTTTGGAACATTTTTTATTTTTCCATATATTGGGAAGAATAACCCCAACTGACTAATATTTTTCAGAGGGGTTCAAACCGCCAACCAGTAATGATGGTGAGTTTCCCAGGAATCCAAGATCCCGAAAATTCTGAGAGCTTGCCCCTCGTGCAGCTATGGCTTTGCACATGATTCTGCTTAGTGCATTTGCAACCGTCGTTGGCATCCTATGTGGTGTGACTTGGGTGGAATAGCATGGGTACTTGTGGGCATGGCGTTTGTTTTGAAACTAAGCCAAGCTATCCACAAATCCCGTGGTCTATTATCATTTTTTTCCTGCTAAACGGCAATTTTAGGGGTGTACCCTCTTTCAGACACAGACACACCCATTTTTTATAACTCTTATCTGAGTTTTGCAAATTGAATATGAAGATTCATGGGTGCATAAACTAAAGCAACATCCAGTTGAGGGGTCCTCTTTGAGTGTGATATTTCCCCAAATTCTGGATCAAGAGGACCCAGGAGTCAGAATTCCTCCAAATTCTTGGATACCCAAGAATTTTATATCACAATTTCCAGAATTTCCAAAAAAAACAAAAAAATGAGGGGTCACCGAAACTTCTAAAATCAACTGCAGCCTGGAGAGATTTTGGAGCTGACTCGGCATGACTTTTTTCATGTTGATGAAGTCGCTGCAAGCAGAAAAAGATGAGTCGGACACCTGTTTTGGGCAGTCGGAAACCTCTACAAGGTGGTGCCCCAGTTCGTTAGCTAAGTTGGTTTATAACTCCAATAACTATGGTTTATGGTAGATACAACTATAGTCTGTTAATGGGGCGAATCTACACCAACTTATAACTGAGGGGCACCACATTGTAGAACCATTGCCACAAATTTTGGGAATTCCGTATACTTTTCGAAGTACTTGTCTGAGAATCCTTATCCACCAACATACGGCAAAGCTGCTGCTCATTTAGTATCGCTCTTTTCAAGGCTGAGAGCTTCGTTTTGGGAGGATTACCATCTGGTCGTTAAAGGCACGACAGTGGAAATCCTGTAGGAAATCCTGTAGAAATGAAGGCTTTTTTGTCGAAAAAAACTGGTAAGCAAAAAAAAAAGGTCTTTACAGATCATGATGGAAACATTTGTAAACCATCTGGTTATGACTAACAGTTTGCCATGGAAAGATCCACCATTTTTTTCCAGGTAAACCAGGTAAACCATCGAACTTCATGGGTAAATGATATCATAAATATTCATAAATGTACATTCGAAACATCTTCAAGTTTGTTGGATTTTCCATTGCCATGTTTGCTTAGGCTAATTACTAAAACAAATTACCCAGCCATCGTGGGTCCATTTCTTGGCGAGGTTCCTTTGCGGCTTTAGTGCAGGGAAAAAATAACCGCCACATTATTGTATGTTTGATTGTACCATCTGGTTATGACTAACATAGCCATGGAAAATCACCATTTTAAAGAGGTAAACCATCTATAAATGGGCCATTGTCCATGGCTATGTTAAATGACCAGAGGGTAATATCGCCCCAATGTTTAAATCCAAAAATATCCAAGATGTTCATCCCAAATGTTCCATTTTTCCACAAAATGGTTGAGGGTTACCCTCTGGTGAACGTTAACAAAAAACGAACTGGAACATCACCATGTTATAGCTGGGCAAATCAACTATTTCTATGTGCAATGTTCAAGTTCGCAAAGTGTAACTTGTTGGTGGTTTGGAACATGGCTTTTATTTTTCCATATATTGGGAATGTCATCATCCCAACTGACTCATATTTTTCAGAGGGGCAGGTCAACCACCAACCAGGTATTGCTTTCATCTTCTGCTATTTAGTTCGTTGATTTACCTATGAAAAATGGTGATTTTCCATGGTTATGTAAATGTTTACCAGAGGGTAAACCTCCATTTTCCTATGGTTTTCCTATGGTTTTCCCATGGTTTTCCTATGATTTTACCATTGTCCTATGGTTTTCCTATGGTTTTCCTATGGTTTTAACAGTCACTACCAGAGGGTCAATCCCGTGGACACCTCGCGTGAAAGGTGGCGGCGACGCACGCATGCTTGCGAAAGGGATGTGAGGTGATCTCCTTTCGGCACGGGTGATGAAAAAAAAGGGGAAGATTTGGATGTGGGTCAAAATGGAAGACCTAGGGGACCACAGATGTTAGTCTAGTTTAGTATTCACCATCCAATTATTGGGGTACCTAATTTTGACCCATACCCATTTCTTGGAAAATGCTCATGTTTCATGAGGAAAAATAGGGGGATATCACATGAGATAATTTGATATGATGATATATATTGGAAAAAACCATGGCATCATCTTTTCAGTAATCAATATAACCACCAATACATAATACAACATAATACAACCATACCCATCAAACGACCCCCTTTTTTTCCGGCAAAATGACGAGAAACCATGAAATTTGAGGGGTAGCCTATTTTCAGACAAAACCCATATTTCACCCGCCAAAGGGCTTGGATTGTGGTAAATGTATGTAATTCAAAGTCCCATTCACAAAGGTGCCTAGTGGATCCTAGTGGCCGATTGGTTCAAAATGGCACATTTCATCATCTGTTTGGTGCTTTGGAACATGAATTTTATTTGCCATCATATGGGATGTCATCCTTCCCATTGACTCATGTTTTTTGAAGGTGGTTAAAACCACTAACCAGTTGTGATTGCCCCAAAATCTCACCCAACCCCCCAAAATTTGCTGTTTTCGACAATCTGATGGAAGCCGGCAAGTACGTCATCTCAAAAACCCATCTCGGTGGTGTTTGCTGAGTTGGTGACTTTTTTTTGAGGAAATCCAACCTACCCTCTGGTTATGACTAACATAGCCATGGAAAATGACGCATAGAAATAGATGGTTTACCTATTAAAAATGCTGATTTTCCATGGCTATGTTAGTCATAAGCAGATGGTATAATCTGCAGTGTTCTTTTCCTCAAGCAACTCCAAGAAGATTCTCCATGGTGCTACAAATCTCTGACTTTCCATTGGACGAAGGGAACATACACTGGGTGGCTATGGGGCTATATCACAGCTTATGGGGGCTATGATCTACTAATACCCCATGGTTATACCCACAAAGATCACCGCTGGCACCTTGAAGTAGAGGAAAGCATATCTTTTTCCCATGAAACACAGAGGGTTTCAACCACCAGATGTTCCCTCTCCGGATAGTCCCAAACTTTATGCACTCAGGTGGTACCTCAGAGATTTGATCCCTTGGACAATCCACTGCCAAACTAGGATCCAACTAGGTTTAAGTCATGGGTTAGCCCCAAAATCGGCGAAGCAGAATTTTACCTCTTAAGATGGTGATACATTCTGGTTATTTTCATTTTCAGACTCGTTTTTGTCTTCATTTTGACCCCTCTTTACAACCCCAAAGATGACTTTGACGTCAAATGGGTGGGTTATCTTTGGGGGTTGAATCCAAATGATGTTTGGTAGCCAATCATATCCCATCAACAGATGACTGGTTGGTGGTGATTGGAACATGGCTGGATGACATGACTTTCCAGAAACAGTTGGGAATGGAAAATCATCCCAACTGTTACTCACTCCATCATTTTTCAGAGGGGTAGGTCAACCACCAACCAGATGATTTTTGAATGATATCCTCATATTTCTGGTCATTTCAGGAACCTAAATTGGAGGTACCTACCATATTAATAAGGCCCATTTTTCAGGGCTAAATTTCAGGGAATATCCCCAGGAAATATGGCCAAACATATGGTACTAACGTACCTCCATTTTAGGATCCTGAAATTACCATTGATACAAAGGGATTATAAATGGATTATCCCAGCTACAATGGTACCCCCTAATGTTTATTTATAATGGACATATCCCCATCTCAGGAAACCTCCATATCACAATGATATCCATTGATCATAGGTCCCCCCCAAAAAGTGGTTGACTCATCACTGTTTCAGTGCAGGATTCCCGGCAGAGGCTTGCTGCGGCACTTGTGCTGGTCCCTGCCGGAGACTGCGACCGAAAAATGCCGTTTTTCGCTTTGTTTTTGTGAAAGAAAAGTCCCAATTTTTGGGGTGGAACCAACAATTTTACATATTAATATATGATATTTATACTGTGTACGATCATATCATATCGCCAAGAAGCATACGTTTTTGTTTTTTTATGTGTTGATTGATGGTTTCAAATCTGTTTTTGTTTTCGACCCAACCGACTAAAATGTTTGGATGATTGGCCCAACTACCAGTTTGAGGTGGGCCATAGGCACGAGACCATCTTAGACTCGCGTCTATTCACAAAAAATGTCACTTCTCATACTTCGATTTTTTCCTAAGCAGTGTGTCCACACTGAGGGGTTCTTACGGTAGCGGTTAAGGCCAGTGCTTGATCGAGGTGCTCACTCTGGCTTCCGGCATTTTTCCTTGTAAATCTTGGGATGGTCCCTCCTCCTCCACATCCTCATCCTCAACAAGATCATCTTCCTCCTCCTCAACATCATCATTATCCACATCATCATGTTCCTCCCCCTTGACATCATCATCCTCAACATCATCATCCTCAACATCATCATCCTCCACCACCTCAACAGCATAATTCTCCACATCATCATCTTCCTTCCCCTTGACGTCATCATCCTCAATATCATCATCCACCTCATCTTCCGCAACATCATCATCCTCCACCTCATCTTCCGAAACATTATAATCTTTTTCCTCCTCCTCCTCCTCATCATCATCATCATCATCATCATCCACCTCATCTTCCGAAACATTATAATCTTTTTCCTCCTCATCATCACCACCACCACCACCATCATCATCATCATCATCGTTGTCATCATCATCCACAACATCACCATCATCATCAACAACAACATCTTTAACATCATCATCCTCAACACCGTCGCCTGCAACATCATCATCCTCAGCATCATCGTCCGCAACTTCATCATCATCATCGTCATCATCACCAGCAGCATCATAATCATCGTCATCATCCTCAACACCATCATCCTCAACACCATCATCCTCAACATCATCATCATCATCATCATCATCATCATCACCATCATCATCATCATCACCATCATCATCATCACCATTAACATCATCATCATCATCATCACCACCATCATCATCATCAGCATCAGTTTCATCATCATTAACACCACTATCATCATCATCATCATCATCACCATCATCATCACCATCATCATCACCATCATCATCATCATCACCATCATCACCATCATCACCAACATCTATAACATCAACATTTCCATACATTATTCTCTCACACACACACACTGTTTGGGGCCTTTTGCCGGTGTCGTTTTTTTTTGGACTTCACCCGGCTGCCATGTTTGCTGGGCATTGCTCGCCTTTGTGTCCAGCAATTTCCTGCAGGATGGATTGGCCTGCTGTGGTGTTTCCTGTTGCCACCCCCTTTTTCAGTATCTTGGCTGGGGAAACCATTGGAAATCTAGGATGTGTACCGTTTAATAGAATGGGCTAGCGCCCGGGTGCCGCCGACCCGCATTCCTGTCGGGGTTGGACAATAGGAAGGAAGATTTAATCATATTTGGTAATTGCTTTGGGTCTTGAGTGCGAATGCAGGTGTGGAAACTGGCCAATGGACCTATGGATCCTTTAGGTCTGAGGAATATTCAGCTAGAGGTGTCAGAAAAGTTACCACAGGGATAAGTGGTTTGTGGCGGCCAAGCGCTCATAGCGCAGTGCTTTTTGAGCCTGCGATGTCGGGCACATTGGGAAGATGATCACCGAAGTGTGCGTTGCCGGAGGCAAAGTGCAGGCTTCAACGCTCTAACAACAAATGCCTGTGGCCAGAGTGCCTGGTCGAAGCTGCCGCGAAGCATTTTAGGCATTTGAAGGCTGGCAAACGGCAGGCTTGAACGCCCTAACAACAGATGGCTATGGAGGCAAACGGCAGGTTTGAACACTCTAACAGCAAATGCCTGTGGCCAGAGTGCCTGGTCGAAGCTGCCGCGAAGCATTTTAGGGGTTTGAAGGCTGGCAAACACAGATGGCTACGGAGGCAAACGGCAGGCTTGAACGCTCTAACACCAAGATGCCTGTGGCCAGAGTGCCTGGTCGAACCTGCCGCGAAGCATTTTAGGCATTTTAGGCATTTGAAGGGTGGCAAACGGCAGGCTTGAACGCCCTAGCAACAGATGGCTATGGAGGCAAACGGCAGGTTTGAACACTCTAACAACAAGATGCCTGTGGCCAGAGTGCCTGGTCGAAGCTGCCGCGAAGCATTTTAGGGGTTTGAAGGCTGGCAAACGGCAGGCTTGAACGCTCTAGCAACAGATGGCTATGGAGGCAAACGGAAGGCTTGAACGCTCTAACAGCAAGATGCCTGTGGGCAGAGTGCCTGGTCGAAGCTGCCGCGAAGCATTTTAGGCATTTGAAGGCTGGCAAACGGCAGGCTTGAACGCCCTAACAACAGATGGCTATGGACGCAAACGGCAGGCTTGAACGCTCTAACAACAAATGCCTGTGGCCAGAGTGCCTGGTCGAAGCTGCCGCGAAGCATTTTTAGGGGTTTGAAGGCTGGCAAGCGGCAGGCTTGAACGCCTTAACAACAGATGGCCTGGTCGAAGCTGCCGCGAAGCATTTTAGGGGTTTGAAGGCTGGCAAACGGCAGGCTTGAACGCCCTAACAACAGATGGCTATGGAGGCAAAGGGCAGGCTTCAACGCTCTAACACAAATGCCTGTGGCCAGAGTGCCTGGTCGAAGCTGCTGCGAAGCATTTTAGGGGTTTGAAGGCTGGCAAACGGCAGGCTTGAACGCCCTAACAACAGATGGCTATGGAGGCAAACGGCAGGCTTGAACGCTCTAACAACAAATGCCTGTGGCCAGAGTGCCTGGTCGAAGTTGCCGCGAAGCATTTTGGGGGTTTGAAGGCTGGCAAGCGGCAGGCTTGAACGCCCTAACAACAGATGGCTATGGAGGCAAACGGCAGGCTTGAACGCTCTAACAACAAATGCCTGTGGCCAGAGTGCCTGGTCGAAGTTGCCGCGAAGCATTTTGGGGGTTTGAAGGCTGGCAAGCGGCAGGCTTGAACGCCCTAACAACAGATGGCTATGGAGTGCCGGGTCGAAGCTGCAGCGCAGTGTTGTAGGGGCTTGAAGGCAAGCCGACAAAAACAAGTTCCACACCTGCGGTGGTCCCAGGCGCCGCCCCTGCCTTGGCGAAGGCAGGGGCCAGCGGATTTATATCGTCCTCCAGTGGAACTTAGAATGGCCCCCAGGTTTCCAAACATTAATCATCACACACTTAGAACGATGTTTCTATCGAAGGTCATGCTAGTGTATGAAACCTGAAAAATACTCATATGTAATTTGACTTGCTCCCAAAATTGTAATTTTCACTGTTCTTAAGCGATATTTTGTAGTAAAAACATGTAAAAGCACTATCGATAGCCAAAAATGATGACCTTCCAGATTATTGTCACTTTTCTGTTCATTGACATGCCAAACTATCGAGGGTCATGCCAAGTGTATGAAACCTGGAAAAACACATGCAAATTAATTTGCAACACTTTGCGGCCCCCAAAAAACGTTTCCAATGACATTATACAATATTTCTTGAATTAAATTTGAACATGATTGCTTTGTAGCCCAAAAAATGACGATCTTTCCAGGTTTTGCAATGTTTCGGTTCAATCAACATACGCATGATATTTGGTGATCAATCCCAGTCACGAAAACTTCTTATAAGGTTTTGACATTGCGTTCTTGTCTTGACGTGGGTGCGGGCTGCAAACAGCATCCAACAAAAATTGGTTGGCAAGGCCAAACGCTATTTTTTTCCTTCATACGAAAATACGTGTGACTTATGTATGTGTGTGTGTGATTGTCTCAGCCCGGTAATACCACATCAACACCAGCCACAGTAACAATCCCTATGCGGCACAGCACTTCCGAAACCTTAGACTGGCTTCGACCTCAAAGGATCTGAGTCAGGAGTTTCTCTCATAGGGAAAACATGGGTTTGGCAGTTTAGTTGAAAAAGGGCCATTATCTCAACCTAAAACTTTGGTTTGTGGTTTTGGTCGTTTAACGTGTTGCTAAGCTTTAGCTGTTAGACCGGACATGACAAGTTCCAAACCACATCTACAAACAGATCTATTTGCTGAACAGAAAAAATGCAGCATCAAAACCTGGTTGTCACGCCCATGTTTTGTGGTACACAACGCATGAACAAACAAACAAAGTAATGGGAAACTTGTCCAAGATCACTGAGTTCTAATTCAATCTGTTTAATTATGGTGGCGGCGATTGTTGGAATCCTTCTCAGTATCTAGTTTTTGCATGTTTTTGCCTAAAAATAGGCTATCAATGGATTTTCACGCAACAATTTTCCCATCACAGTGGTCGTGTGGCGGTTCCAGTTAGGTCAAGATTGACGGTCCTCCCAGTTCTCTTCGAAACGACCCAGCGGGGTCGATCTATTTCGGCTGCTTTTTGCAATGAAGCGGGCTGCCGCACCGGTGATTTACCCTCTGGTTATGTCAAAATAGCTATTGAAAATGGCCATAGAAATAGTGGATTTTCCCATGAAAAATTGTGATTGTCCATAGTTATGTTAGTTTACCAGAGGGTATGGTGATTTCACCTGGGTATTTGGGATTCAAAATATGCCAAAACCATCCAAGGGGGCCACTTTCTAATCTACAGCACTGGTGCCATTTAAACAAAATGTTGCTGGAGTTTTCACCCCACATCTTCTGTTGTAAGAAAACGTAGAAGGGACATGAAGGGACCACAAATGGAACCATTTGCACCGTCACCCAGCACCTTTTCCAACAGGAATCTGTGCCAACGAACGTTCAAGACAAACAACGTTCGAATCAACGATGTTATGATTTTCACAGATTTTCACATCAAAAATAACTGTACAATTTACCGCAGTCAACATACTGCTTGTATCAGTGAATTTCTGTATCCTCTTCAATTTCCTTAGCCACTGACAATGTCCTTTGTCTCCAGTCTGTGTCCAACTGGCAGCTTAGGAAATGGGTGCTTTTGGCACACGCAGTACGATTTCGTGGTGGTGGAACAAGATCCGGATGGTCCCTTTCGGAGGAATGACTCGGCAGTCACTAGCCTGATTGGCTATGCTGGCGGACGCACCACGGCGGCAAGCTGATGGGCTGATTTGCCCAAGGGGAAATCCACTAGACATGGGGAATTGATTTAGGGAATAAACTTCTATTTTTTTTTGGTGGGTCCTCAAGCAAATGCAAGCTGGGTGATTTCAAATATTCTTGGATGATCTTCTTTTTATGGGGTTGACAGCGACAACGAGCAACAATAAGGGGTTTAATGAGCCATTTTCTGACTTCTTGGGAAGGTATAGCCTCAACCTTACAGCTATTTGAGGATGTTGCGGAGCCAAACATGCCTGGTTTTGGGCTTGCATTTTGATGGAAATGACTTCTCGATGGGAAAGGGGAAGCCGGGAAGGTGGATAAGTCATGGATGAAAGTAGCAGGACACAGAAATGGTGACAAAACATGTGGGAAATGTATGGAAATGTGGGAGCAAGCCAATCGCTCCAACTTAAGGGCAGGTGGACGAAAGTTACAACACACACATAATATAAGATAACAGAATATAACAATGCTCATATTGCACTCCAAGTACGATTGAAAGCTCGTTGTAACTTCCTGCTCAAGTAAATGGTCGTAGCTGTGGACTTTGGGGCTGGGTTCCTATCGCTGCTGAGATCTCCCGACTCACCGCCTGCCCTCTCCACCTTGCCTCTTCCTGCTTACCCTGGCCGTCTCTGGGCTTCTTCTTGGACTTGTTCTGGCTTGCTTCTTCTTTGGATTTTATCTGCTGTGGTGGTCTTTTGATTTGGATTTTAGACCTCCACAGCGGCCCTCTTAGCCAAATCTTTCGTCAAGCCAAGTCCGGTCTGGCTAGGTACTTGGATGAGTGATTGCCCACTTACTTCGCAAGAAATCCGGGCTGTCATTTCCAATTTGGAGAAACTTGAGAAGTGGGTAGCGGAAAGAGAGACCTCCAGCACTGCAGGTCAGTCCTCTGGGTCTGGTTATAGAAGAGGTGGGGTGGCTGACCGAGGCCGGGTGATCACACAGCAAGTTCAGGCCCCGACTTTTCCTGCAATTCCTCCTGTGGCTTTTGGTTGGAAGTTGGTGAAAGAGGCTGGGCCCCCGTTCCAGACTGTGTACGGGAACGTTCCTTACAGAGGGCTTGAAGACGGACCGGGGCCTGTGCCTGAGTGGGTGAAAGATCAAGCTGATTTCGTAGATTGGAATCGGCGTACAGCTGAGCAGAGGATTTCCCTGGCCTTTTCTGCCGGTTTTTGGGCCCGCATTGCTCTGGAGACCCACACCGACAACCTGCACCCATTGGTGATCTCTGAGCCGCCGACCAATTTCATTGTGCTCCGAGCAGCTGGATTGGGTGGTTACGTCAGGTTTGGGAGTGCCAAGGATTTCGACGCCTTCAAGGCGAGAGTGCCTGACACGGAGCTCATTGCGCAGGCCTTTGCAACGGAGACGGAGCTGAGCGTCTTTTGCTACAGTGCACGCATTGCTCTGCCTGCACTGTATACCCAATGCTGAGAAAGGACAAGCTGAGACCAGCTTCAAAGGGTGACCCAAGCTTACTTGTTTTGTCATTGCCGCCCACGGTCACCCTTCTAGATGAAGAGCTGGATGTGTATGCTTTACCCTTGGAATTCAGGAAAGGTGGTATGTTGATTGTAGTTCCAGCACAGGTTATCAACTCCGACACCTTGCAAGAGGGGCTGAAAGGGGCCGAAGATGTCCTTTTTGGTCCTAGTTCCACTTTTCAAGCTGCGCTCATGGAAGAGGCTGATGATCTTTCTTTGGTGGAGTTAGGAGTGACTGTGGAGGTGTTGGTGATTGATGTCACCGATGATGTACTGGGCCTTTGTCGTGAGTACGATCCGGTGACTGACTCTACGGCCGCTATACATGGGTATTCTTTTGATTTTCCAGCAGGCCTTCCAGATTGCAATGTTCTTCTGGGTCAGGCTAAAGAATGGATTGCTTCTCGCCAAGAAGAGAGGGTGGGTTTTTATTCAGCTCAAGAGGACCTGGAAGAAGCTCCACCAACAAGACCTGCAGTCAGTGCCTCTGCGAAAAAGGCGCCTGCAAAGCCGCGTGTGACCAACTCTATGATCGCAGAGCAGCTATCCAATTTGGCAGCTCAGATGCAGTTTCTTTCGCAGAGGCAGGATCAGTTGGAGAAGTCAAGGGACGGTTCTGCAGAAGATGTTGGAGGGCGGCCACCTGGTCACGCTTTTATGGCGTCCCAGAAGCTGCCCGCTGTCTCCTCGGCCCTTCAAGATCCCAAGGGAGTGCCCGCAACATTAGCGGCAAAGGCTCTGAGCCTTGTGGGGCCTCCGCCGAAGGTCGCGAAGAACCTTCAGGTTGCAGTCGAAGCCGATGTGACGGCTTTGGACGAGCCCTTGGATATCCTGCAGGCTCAACCGGAAGAGATGGGAGGCATCGCATCGGCATTGGCCCAGCAGAGCACGGCCATCACAGCACTGGTGGCACACCTAGCCGCCCAATCTCCCGACGCCCTTGGAGACCTGGCCTCACTCGGTCCTTCGTCGAGTACTACAAAAGGCGTGCAGCGAAGGGAGCGCATGCAGAACGAGCTGGCGGCTGACACCAGCCATTACTATTTGCAAATGATGCAGCAGCTTCACAGACGCTTGCGCCCTTCGAAGCCAGTGCCGCAGAAGGAGGAGGACCTGGGGGACTTGTCTGTTCTCACATACCTTGAGCGGAATGGAGGCTATCGAAACCAACGAGAGATGGGGCTAATCGCATGGATGCTTGGCCACGCTCTGGATGCCTCTGCGGTTGGAAACATTAGGAGGACCAAGGAGATTTTGGCCCTCATGATGGTCGCCGTGGAACAGTCAGTGGTGGACAGAGGGGATTGGTCGCTTGCATATCTTCTGACGCTTCTGGAAGAACCTCCAAACCAGATGTATCAAGATCGGGCCATCAATCTCACTCACAGCTCGAAACCTTTCGGGCCCTTGGTTCCGCCTCAATGGACTGCGGTTTGCCTTTCTTACTTGAAGGATCTGGAGGCGCTGGCAAACAAGAAGAGCGAGACACAAAAGAAACCCGCAAAGGCATCATCGAGCCAGGAAGCACCTTCGCAGGGAGAGCCAGAGAAAGAAGCATCGCCGAAGCGCAAGCCGCGCTTCCCAAAGAAACCAAAGGCGGGTCAATCGCCGGATGCATGAGGCCTAGAATAAGGCTGATCGCCCTCACGGAGGTGAAGTCCAACCTGAGGGACAGTTTTGAGTTTTGCATAGTGGTGGCAGCCGAGAAGGCTATTCAGTTCCTGGCCACCCTTACCTTCCAAAAAACCATAAAAAGAATTTATCCGGTGACTAGGATACTCATGAGCCTTTGGTCGTTTTCTATTTGTTTAGTTACATCAGCTGTGGACACCTTGGACTTCAATGCGCGGTGTCCATTTTTGGCTATTTCAGTTTTGGGAACGTGTTTTCCCTCTACGAAATTTCTGTATTCCACACTGCTTTGGCAACGAGGCGTTGAGGCCTCGGCATCGCCATTGTTTCCCTTGTCGATACCTTTCCAGGTGTTCTCGCAAGGATGCCCTCAGGTCTTTCTACTTCCAGAAGGTGTAAGATCCATTTCGGAAGAGCGTTTCATGTTATGGTGATGGCACTGGACTTCTGGTGGGCAGGGAGCTGTTCTATCTTCATGGAACATCTGAGGAGGACCACTTCGATGAGTCGGCGGAATTGTCTGCAACGGCTGTCGGGTCTTGTTTTGGCTGATGGCCCTCTGGAATCATTTGAGGTGATCGAGAGTGGCCGATGTTTCCCTAATTAAGTGCAAGTCCTTGTGACCTTCCTGATATTTGGCAAAGCTTGGTGTTGGCGCTGGAACGTATGAAAGGACCCTCTCTGGCCTTCCTATTCCATTTGGTGAGGTGCTTTCCTTGGTTAGACTTTGGGATGCCCGAGGGCGGCTTATATTCACTACACTGACTTGGAAGAAGAGACGTTTTGAGCTGGTGCGAGTTTTCAACTGTTTGAATAGTTCTGAGGTAGATAGGCGGATAGCAGACCGTAGAGGAAGAAATGCAGTGGAGGCCAGAGCCTCTGGACCATCCATACATTTTCATTGTGGCCCTGGCCTTGTGGGCTCCTCTATGGCTCCTGACTCGGAAGTTATCTCATTGCATTGCTCCGGCAGGAGGGACTCCTATCATCAGTTTGCGATCTCCACATACCGAGATTCTCAAGTACCGAAGGGCCTGTTTGACTTGGGAAACTTTTAGGTTCGAGCAGCCTCAGAAACGGAAGAAGCTGAGGGCTAAAGATGCACTTGGTGTGCGATGGGCTTGGATTTTTAGCCAGACCATAGTTTGCGAGAGATCAGCTTGTGGCTTGCCTGAGTGTTTTTGGAAGTATTTTCATGACTGGTAGGGTTGTCTCGAACAATAGCTACGGAGCTTGCCCTTTTTTGGCCGTACTTGCGTCTCTGACTGTCCCTGATATTGCCGCTGAACTTTGTGGTCACCCTTATGCCACGGATGCATCGCTGGCAAAAGGAGCAGTCGTGGTAGCGCTGAGTAACCTGACTATTTCCAAATGTGCCTGGAAAGCCTTCAGTTCGAAGGTGAATACTCCAAGCTTCTTTCATCAAATCATCACGTCTCGCTCCCTGTGCTGCTTTTGAGGAGTAAAGCTGAACAAGAAGAGTTTTTGAGAGGCTTGGCTCATCGGTTTGATTTCGGTGTGAGATGTGGGCCAAGGAATTTCCCTTCGGCTTTTGCTTACAAGATGAACAGACAGTTGGTGGCCCTATGCCGGCTTTTAGGTTCTTCGAAATCATGCAGGGTGGATTGTATCAAAGGGTCATTGGAGTGCTTGAAAAACTATGGACCTCCAAGATTAAGTTCCAGCCTGGCCACGATGTGGTTGCATATGATGATCATTGTCGGGTTGTTACTGTGATCATGCGCCTATGGGTTCGTTCATCTCTGGTCGTCTATGTCTCTCGTGCAATTGGGCTGGTGTGGCGTCCATTTCCTACGATGTGATGGCACTCATTCACGTGTCCCAGTACGAGGTCATTTTACCAAAGGTCAGCCACTTACGCTGATGCCTTGGCGGCTGTCCTTGACCAGGTAATGGCAGCCCGTATTGGTTGTGTCATAACATAACTATAGCTTTGTGGATATCCCTTAAGTCTAAGGCCTGGAGAAAAAGTTGGCGAATGACTGTGCTGTGCTCTACCTTGGGAGCTGGAATCTGTATGGACTTTTAATATTGCGACTCACATTAGCTTGCCTGAGTTGTCAGTAGTTGTCCGTCTTGCCACATGTCTTCCAAGTTTGGTAGGTCTGTCCGCCTGGTGGCTTTCATTGCCTTTTACGACGTTATGTGTGGAGCCGCCATGGGCAGGTCTATGTCGGAGTTTTAGTGCAGCTCTATGTCCTTTGGCAGCCGTCTGTGTGATGGTAGGTATGTGCACGGTCTTCGCTTTCGCTCCTAGCTGTCTGAGTCGGCTGGTTCTCTTTCCATGTTGCTTTTCACGGCTGTCTACTCCGGGCCTTGGAATTTCCGGCTGGGGGTCGCCTGAGCCCTTTCGTCTGTCTGCGGTTCCTCGTTGTCGTTGTTGGTTTTCTTACTGGTCACGCTCTGCCTTGTCGGTTGTGGGCTATCTACCCTTGTTCTTGCTCACGCCGCCTCTAACGACCCCAGGCGGTTTGCGTGTTTTGATGTGCCATGTGCGTGTTGTGTTTTCTTTTGGGGGGGTGGGGGGGGTGGGTGGGGTGGGGTGGGATGTTAACGTTCCTTGCACTTCGTACATTACATGTTGCTACGCTGTAGAGATCTCTGGGATCGTTGCTACGTCACATGTTGTTACGTTGCTGATGGTGTGGGGGGGTGTGGGGTGGGGTGGGGTGGGATGTTTACGTTCCTTGCACTTCGTACATTTCATGTTGCTACGCTGTAGAGATCTCTGGGATCGTTGCTACGTCACATGTTGTTACGTTGCTGATGGTGTGGGGTGGTGTGGGGTGGGGAGGGGTGGGATGTTTACGTTCCTTGCACTTCGTACATTTCATGTTGCTACGCTGTAGAGATCTCTGGGATCGTTGCTACGTCACATGTTGTTACGTTGCTGATGGTGTGGGGTGGTGAGGGGTGGGGTGGGGTGGGGTGTTTACGTTCCTTGCACTTCGTACATTTCATGTTGCTACGCTGTAGAGATCTCTGGGATCGTTGCTACGTCACATGTTGTTACGTTGCTGATGGTGTGGGGTGGTGTGGGGTGGGGTGGGGGGGGATGTTTACGTTCCTTGCACTTCGTACATTTCATGTTGCTACGCTGTAGAGATCTCTGGGATCGTTGCTACGTCACATGTTGTTACGTTGCTGATGGTGTGGGGTGGTGTGGGGTGGGGTGGGGTGGGATGTTTACGTTCCTTGCACTTCGTACATTTCATGTTGCTACGCTGTAGAGATCTCTGGGATCGTTGCTACGTCACATGTTGTTACGTTGCTGATGGTGTGGGGATTGAAAGACTTGCAAGATTGAAAGAACTTGGCACGTTGGCAAAGACTTGCAAGTGAAAAATATAAAAACTTCGGTTTTTTTTTTGTATGGGGACAAAAATTGAATGCTTCGACCACTGTAAATTCATGAAAACGACTACAAAGTCATGCAAATACCAATGGAAATGCAAGTCATGTCAAAATGCGAATGTCACAAAACCCTGGAAGGGTTGCAAAACTGAAGACTGAGCTGCTGGAAAAAAGGTGAAATTGCGCGGGGTCATTGCGGGCGGCGTGTCCTTGTTCTTTCTGGCCGGTCGTTTTGTCGTTGCCCCTGCTTCCTTTTTGGGTTTCCCTATTCCCATCCGCTGTCCAATCCGTTGCCTTGCTTCCTATCATTCCTCCTTGGACTTTTGTGCAACTTTGGGCTTTCCCGGTGAGGGTCCTGTCCTCGGTCTCAGTGGCAATACTGTGTACCCCCTTCTATGATTGGATTTGGGCCGCGGGCGCGCCTCGGTGCCATGGCGTACTGGTTCTTGAAACTCCTGGAGATCTTCAGTGTCAGGCTGCCCGTTTGAGTAGACCTCTACTGGTTGAAGGTAGACCTGTGCTGGGTTTTACAATCAAGCTGGGCAGGGCAGTGTCAATGGGAAAGTCGGTTTGCTGGCATTGGTGTATCTTTGGATGTGCCTTTGGAAACCATGTGGGGATTGACGAATTGAACAAACTTCTGGTCGAATATGCCCGCGATTTATACGTAGTGGGTCAGCTCTACAATTTCTATGCTGAGATGATTGGCTTTTTGGCAACTAAGAAACTGACAGTTGGAAGACAGATGATGGAGGCATGGAACCATGCATTTGTTTGGGTTTGTGTTAGATCATCTGTCCATCACTTAGCGATGCCGTGGCAGTTTTCACTTGCAGCCATCACTGTGGGTTTTTTCATCGGGCTGCCTGGAGCTGGTTGGAATGTCTTTGCGTATGTGGGGAGCTTTGCTAAAAGTTGGCAACTCTCTGCGAACTAAAGGCAGACCCTTCACTGCGTGTTGATACAGGGCATGCGAATCCGTTTGCGCAGTTATCGCTGAAAGAACCGAAGGCGAGGTTTACCACAGACAAGCATCAGAAGGACTACATGGTTTTTCATTTTTATTTTTCGAACCATCGAGAATGGTGGGCCTACTCTCAGACGAGGATGCGGGTGAACCAACGGGTCGTGGATATGTGCGTTCAGGAAGTGTCTTGTTTTCAGTTTTTGGCTATTCTTACGGAGCCTTTCAGGTCGATGATTCTGCAGCTGGGTAGCGCCTTCCTCAAGTGACGTTACTGGCAGAGAAATACTGGATGGCAGATATTCCGTTTTCAGCCTGTTATGGTTATGCAAGGACAAGTTACAAGGATATGATGGGAGATGTGGTTACCTGGGACTTCCATTCTTGACTGCACTGTGAAACCACTTTGGTCAAGCTTGGAACGTGTGCAAAGAGCTACGCATAGCATGTGGAAGTGGAAAATCAGAGCGCCCTTGAGTTCTTGCACTCCAAGTACGATTGAAAGCTCGTTGTAACTTCCTGCTCAAGTAACCCACCCAGGGTCAAATTTTAATGTCCCACCCATTGATCAGTCCTTGCATTACCTGGGACTTCCATTCTTGACTGCACTGTGAAACCACTTTGGTCAAGCTTGGAACGTGTGCAAAGAGCTACGCATAGCATGTGGAAGTGGAAAATCAGAGCGCCCTTGAGTTCTTATATATATATATATAATATACCATCTGGTTATGACTAACAAAGCCATGGAAAGATCCACCATTTTTAGAACGGTAAACCATCTATAAATGGGCCATCTATACCATGGCTATGTTAGTCATAACCAGAGGGTATATATATATTATTTAAGCTTGGCCATTCTTGGTGCTGTGGACAACGCTCGGGAATCGTACCATCGTACCATTGGGAAATGAGCCCAGGTTATGAAAGCCCCAGTGGAGCTGTGTGCTACCACGGGCTGCCCCACACTGACTACTCTCGCCTAGGCCGGGTCCAGCCGTTGATCTGAGAACTGGGTGCCCCAAAATCATGATCTTTTCCCATCTTCTCCATGATTTTCCTATCTTTTCTGATCTTTTCGTATGGCATTTCGACCAGGCCGAGCCGTTTTTTTTTTTGTTTCGGCTTTCCGCGAGGCCATGCTGAAGCCTGTTCCATCCAGTTGGATGATGTTCGTGGGGGGCGTGCTCAATCGCAGGTCGGGAGATGGGGCTACAGCCACCCAGTTGGAAGATTTCTATGGGAAAATCATAGTTATATAATATAATATCTAGATTCTATGGGAATATCATTAAATAAATAACGGAAACAAACATGGATTATCATGTTTTTTTTAGTTAGCGTGCAGAGTTGGGGGCCACATATTGTGGTAGATATATCAGACATATGAATAATATATATATAATATCTATACTTACTATGGTTTATAAATCAACGTTCACATCTGCCTGGGGGGCACAAGCTTGTATGATGGGTTTTACCATGGTTTTACCATGAAAAAGGGGTTTGAAACTTTCATGAGGACTTCACCATGAAAATCCTCCTCGAAACCATTGGATGAAACTGATTAAGCCAATGAATCATAGACTCTGGCAAACGTTAACGAAAAACTATGGAACGGCACATTTTTTTTTATGGGTAAATCAACTATTTCGACTGGGCCATTTTCAATAGAAAACTGTTAGTTTACCAGAGGGTAGATGATAGTAACCACCCCAATAAAGATATTCAGATATTCAAAAGTCATTCATCCCACTACAATGGTGTAAAATGGCTTTCTTTTCGGCATCTGAACGGGACTTAATATACCAACTCAGGTGGATGATATATTTACCATCTGGTTATGACTAACATAGCCATGGAAAGATCCACCATTTTTAATAGGTAAGCCATCTATAAATGGGCCATTTCCCATGGCTATGTTAAATAACCAGAGGGTAACAATTTCTGTAAGTTTTGATCCATCCGGCACGACAGAGGTAGCTGCCTTGGCGCAGACGTACTTCGAGCATGGCTTCCAAACTCTTTCCGATGGTCGCAGGCGGGACGTTGGGACCTTGGGCACAAAAGATCACAAAAGGATCACAAAAAGATGCCGAAGAAGTGCCTTGTAGAATGGTTGAATGGTATCATGTTTCTCCAAAGATTACTGGTGGGTGGCTTCAAGATGCGCAACAACTATTGACTATTTGGATCTATTTGGCTTGTCTGAAAATGGGGCAATTCCAAATCTACTGGTATATTCATCATATTTCCCATGAAAATTGCAACATATTGCAACATGTAGGGGTACCCCACGTCAGGCACACCCTAATATTTTAAACGATATCGAGATTCATTGGTTGAATCACGTTGAATCCATGTTTTTCACAGTTTTTTAACATGTTGAATCAACATGTTTTCACGCTTAAATCGTCATGTTTTTCACCATCTTTGACTGCAAAAAATCATAAAGCGATAAACTTCACCATTCCTGATGGCTAAATCACCCATGAACTTCACCAGTCTTGATCGCTAAATCCCCCTTTTTATCACCATTTCTTCCACAAAAACCGCTGGATTTTTCCGCAGGCAGCGGCTTGATCCCCAGGACAGGGGAGCCGAATATCGGAATGTCGCTGGGTGAGGATGTGCGATGGGGGGGCGATGGGGTGTAGTCAATGACATGCTGGTTGGTGGTGTGGAACATCTATTTTCCCATCAACAATAGGGACTTAATATGGCTTAATGGGACTTGATATATCTTAAGATGGACTTAATAGATTTATACACTGATTGTTGGTTTGGAACATGAATTTTATTTTTCCATAGTGGGAATAATACTCCCAACTAACTTTCATATTTTTCAGAGGGGTTGAAACCACCAACCAGCATGATTCATATAGTTTTATAACCCCGGAATCCCTCTAGGATGCCAAATTCTAGAGACTTGGGATGCTATGAATATAGTTTAACATGATTTATAGTAAGCCCCCAAAAAGATAGAAGTGTGTAACATACCAGAAGAAATATATGATATATACCTATATATGGATCTACACAGGATTGATAATGTCAACCCTGGATGAATAAACCCCAAACAGCTGTTTAATTGGGAAGGTACCATTTAAGTATCAAATCATGACTATTGGGGGAATACCCCCCTAATTAATGAACCATGGTTTATTAATCCGGGGTTGACATTTCAGGATGGTGCCCCCCAGTTATGTTTGTTGGTCTATAAGCCCATCTAAATATAAATATAAGTATCATACACAAGTATACTTATAAACCAACTTAGCTAACTATGGGGCCCCATCCTGTAATTAATAACAATGACTGGTAACGACTGATGATTAATAGATTTAGTAATTATCCTGATCCTCACAATAGTCAAGGATGATTCATGATTACGATTATTATCCATTCCCATTCATACTCATCCTCATTACATACTATCTGTATAGTCATCCTGAAGTAGATATATAGAATATGATGAAAATGGGATTTTCATGGATTTTCAATAAATCCAAAAATTGGATAAACATTTTGAATACTCCATATTCATCCAGTTTTTCCTATTTTCCAGGATGCCAAATACATACATGCACTTCCATCAGCCAGAAGGACCGCCTCTGCAGCCAGATTCCAAAGAAGACAGCTCCAAGAGGAAGAGATTTAATAGAGCAACACCATCATGAAATGGTATATGAAATGCTCCCACAAACAATTTTCTGAACATATCTCAACATCATCAAATTTTTGATGCCAGCCAAAAACCGATGGATTTCCAATGATCTACAGCTGCACCGATGGAAACACACCAAACATCGGCCATCATCGGCCATTTCCAGCGTGTTTCGGCGAAAAACATCGCCTGCCGCGACCGATGGAGATCCTGTCGCAGGAGAAAGCTGTGGCGCTGGTGGGGCCCATGCTGTTGAGCTCTGGGTGGCTCGGTGGTTCGCTTCGGTTCGTGGTTCGGTTCGTTGAGCGATTCTGGTGGTTCTGGTGGGTCTTTCAACCCATAGATTTTCATGGATTTTCACATGGATAAACCACCTGAAACCCTATAGATAATCTGATATAGTCATTAAACCATCAACAATAGGGACTTAATATGGCTTAATGGGACTTAATATATCTTAATATGGACTTAATAGATCTATACACTGGTTGGTGGTTGGGAACATGACTGGATTATGACTTTCCATATATTGGGAAGAATCATCCCAACTGACGAACTTATATTTTTCAGCGGGGTAGGTATACCACCAAGTAGGATTTAGTTGTATGTAACATATCATCTGTTGTAATGTGGGTAAAACAATGTCATAAGCCACCCATGACTGGGAATGGTAACCATACCACCTATAAAAATGGTGATTTGGGGGATGGTTTATCATGGTTTTACCCGCATTAACCTAAAAATAGATAGAAAAAAGATGAACATCTGGAAATATGAGGGAATTATCATCGAACTATAATTTATTGTTATAGGAACCATTAACAACCATTGTTTCGTAACCTTCATCCAGAGAGAACATCTTTGGCCATCTGAGATGATCAATTAGCCTTCGCCAGGGGTTTTTTGGCTTCGCTATGTTCAATGACCAGAGGCTAACCCGGGTAACCCCCAACAGATAGAACCTCAGTTTTCCAAATCATCTGGGTAAATCTATTGTTAATAATGGTGAATCTATGGTTAATAATGGTTAATAATGGTGAATCTATGGATAATATATGATATATCTGGGTAAATTTGATCACGACCGAACCCTGTTCTCCCGAAGCCTGGAAATCATGGTAAGGGAAATCATCCCCTTTCATGGCCGAACTATTCTAAGGTTAGTGAAATATTTATAATTTGCCCAGAACTTTTCCAAAAATGTTTGGGTTGCTACAAAGAAATGGACATGTATAAATCATTTCTTTAGGGGCCTCCGATTTGATAGAAATATCATTGGGATATGACAAAAATTGATACTGATATTTAATAACCACCTGGTTGGTGGTTTGGAACATTTTTTTATTTTTCCATATATTGGGAATGATCATCCCAACTGACTAATATTTTTCAGAGGGGTTTTAACCACCAACCAGCCACTAATTATGAATCTGCATGTACTTGAGCAGTGTTCAACCTCCCTGCAGGTATCTGCAGCGTACAATTTTCGGAGCTGATAAGTGAGGTTTCTGGATGAAGAAGAACAATTCGAGGTAGGCATGCCTAAATTCCTGCAGGATGGGGCCCCCAGTTCGTTAGCTAAGTTGGTTTATAACTATAATAACAATACGTATAATATATTCTTTTTATTATGTTTAGATGGGGTTATAAACCAACAAGCATCTGCCTGGGGGCACCATCCTGTGTAGATCCATATATTTCTTCTGCGTTAACTCCTCTAATTCTTGGAGGGAAACAAACCACCATTAACTCGGTTGGTCTGAAATCTTAGTATGTAACATTAGATGTACAGAGCATCAAGCATGTGCAGAAAACATGATATGATTCATGATATGTATATCATATGAAATTCATACATATACACATGGTCATCTGTCTTGTACGCCAATACCAATGTCCATTTACCCCCCGCCGGTCATCAGCCCAGGAAAGAGTACCAGAAGTTCAAACGAGCGTTCATCCGGAAAGCCCTTGAGAACGAAAAGATCCAGACGATCTTACAGGGCAAGGTCGAAACTGATACTGGGCTTAATGTGTGAAATCGATGTGTTTGGCTTCGAAAGCAAGACAGGTGTGGTTTGGTGTGGGATGGTTACCATGGTTCGGTGGATTCGATCCAAAGGATGGGGAGACAGGGCAAGATTCCGCATATTCCATCCTTTAAATTGGACCAGTTGTAGAACGAATTTTTGGGGCACCACTCCTAGACATGGTGGAACGAAAGATTTCCAGAACTACAGCAAAACAAATGGGGCTAAAGACGAGGGTTTCCCGCAAAATTTCCCATATCCCACATAATCCCTATTTTTCAACATCATGACACAGTTCCTGCAATTTAAACATCAAAAACCGTGCAAAATGGTGATTTAACCATCAAAATGGTGACCAAATCGGAGCAAGGCCTTTCAAATCACGTGATTGAACGAATTGAACCCAGGAAAACATTGCCAGTGAAGGAGACATGGTGGTTCGTGCAGACACAAGTTCGAAAGAGGAGCTAGACTGTGACAAGCCAAGCTGGGCCAGGCTGTTGGCATTTCTTTGAAAAAAATGGGTCTGGAAACTGAGCGGAAACTGCATCGTACTGCCATAGAACATGTTGGGGAATATAATATATATATGATATGATATATTATAATATAATTTAACATAACATAATATAATATAATATAATATAATATATAATATAATATATAATATAATATAATATATAATATAATATAATATATAATATAATATAATATATAATATAATATAATATGATATAATATAATATCATTATATATATAGATACACATATATACATACACATGGGAACATGGCGAAACTATGATTATTCTCCAGTGGATTTGGCGGTTTTTGTCGCTTTGGACGGAGCCACAGAGCCCTTTCTGTGCGCACATTTTTTCGGGTTCTTGGAAGATGGCACCCATTGAAATGGCCATGATCTGGTAACCGATGGTACAATGGTCATGATGGTCATGCACATTGATCAATGGATATCAATGGCCATGCAACAGGAACCGAAATTAAATTGGAGGTACCGATTCCGTATGTTTTTATGGCCTATTTTTAGGGAATATCCCCACAACTGAAAAATGGTACTAAGTTACTCTCTGGTAAACTAACATAGACCCTGAAAATCACCCATTTTTAGAGGAAACTAATCTTCCAACCCCCATCTGCCAGGGTCTATGTTAATTTACTGGAGGGTAGTACCTCCATCAATTGGATCCTGAAATTCCCATTGAAGTGATGAGATGGACATCCAGTGCCAGTATCAGCTTTGATAAAGGTACCAGGGTTTTCACTCACTGACCCGGGACCTGTTGTTGCCTTGTTTGGTTGCATACGCCCCAGCGAAAAAACTTGGGTGAATCTAACGATATTATACGATATTATCCACCAAAAACATCCATAAACCTTAGTTAGATCCAAATTATAGGCCAACCATCCGGTCATTTTTCACATAGCGAACTGGAAAATGGCCAATTTATGGCTGATTTATGATCATCTCTATACAAAGACCGTGATCTTCCATAGCTATGTTAAATAACCATAGGTTACAGTAGCGAACAAAACCTGGGGCCGGTCCCAAAAATCGCAGGAGTACATCCTGAAAGCGGAGACCTTTCAGAAAGTCTATCACGCCTCAGACCCGGAGGAGATCGTGGACCATGCAGATGCGGAAGAGTGGCTTTGTCTTGCTGAAAATTAACCATTATTAACCATCATTAACCATCATTTTTTAAACCATTATTAACCATTCATCATCATCATTAACCATTATTAAAGATCGCTATTCACATCATTAAATAATAAACATTAACCATCATTAACCATCATTAACCATCATTAACCATCAATAATTAACCATCTGGTTATGACTAACATAGTGAACTGGAAAATCCCAGTCCCATACATGGAGATTTGCATCTGGGAAAATCCTCGAACTAAATGGGAGATGTTCCGGCAAGCCATGTTTGATCATGTTTGATTGCCCGTTTTTGTATGGACATTTTATCATCATTTTATCATCACTCATTGGGATATCATGGGAATTTTTCATGAGATTTTTTTGAGGGATTTTACCCTCTGGTAAACTAACATAGCTATGGAAAATCACCATTTTTAATGGGAAAACTCACTATAAATGGGCCATTTTCAATAGCTATGTCAGCCATAACCAGAGGGTATAGCGACCGAAGCTGTCAATTATGGTCACTGAACCTGATGTGTCGGATTGAAAGATAATTTTCCAAAAAAAGTCTTACCCTCTGGTTATGTTAAAATAGCTATTGAAAATGACCATAGAAATAGTGGATGTTCCCATTAAAAATGGTGATTTTCAATAGCTATGTTAAATTACCAGAGGGTATCTAGTTTTGAACTACCAATTTGTTATAATGTGTCCAGATACCTGATAGGTAGCAAGATTTTCACCAAATTTTCATTCAAGTCCGTTGTAATGGGATCACCCAACAATAAAGTAACTGCCATTGTGTTAAAACGTTTCAAGGCCCTTAGCCACTAAAATCAGGTATGACATGTATAAGGGTGGCCTTACCACATTTAGGATTCAAACATCATCCTAGAGGTTTTCAAAAACATTTGGGTGTCTCTGAAACGTAGCCCTAAATGCACTCTGTTTTCATTATTTTGGCTCTTAAAACTGCCATGAATCACAGGATCCAAAAACACTCTTTCAGATTTTTTTTCATAGATATGGGTTTGTCTCAAAATAGGATACCCCCAAATCCTCTGCTTTATCAGCTTCTTTTCCCATAATATACATTAACATACCATAAAAAAAGGAAAGTGTGAATCCCCGCATTGTTCACATTTTTTCACCCACCTTCCTATCTTCTTTTCACCCAACATCCCAGATCCCAACGACTTCGCCAGCGCGTTGGTTTTTTCGCAGCCGCGCAGAGGTTGCAGCGACTGGGCTTCAAAGCTTACAAGCCCAACCGCAAAATCCTTGCTGTGGAGGTGGATTCCACCATCGCAGGCGAGGTGACATCGCGAAGTGGTCAAGGCCTAGTTTTCCATGATTTTTCAATGGGTACAGTGGGTGACTAGCAGTTAGAATTTGGAATCAATGAATTTTCCTTTTACGTAAAAAATCCAGAGATTTTTTTTTTTTACGACAGTTAGAATTTCCCGAAAAAAAAACCACCACAGATAGAATATGAACATATGTTCCATAGTTATTTAAGTTTTTGGCAACAAACATCAATGTAGTATGTTGGATTTCTTGCATACGTCATGCGAAAATGGAATATTAGCGATAATTCTGGATCAATCATTTCATGATTAACATAATGTTTCACACATAACTCATTGTATATATATATATATATTATATTCTATATGTGCAAATTATTGCAACTATGTGTATGTTGGGAAACATGTGGTGCGCAATATTTGATTCTGATGATTGGCTATGAATTGTATTGTTAGCAAATAGCATGCAAGATCATGCAGATAGAATATGGGATCGAAAGATTAAGTTTCTTTGACAATCATGTATGATCTAGTTTGTTATTGTGATGCATTGATTATGGGTTTCGAAATAAACATATTCACCGGTTCCCCCGGAATGCAGATGCGGCTCGCTGTGAAGTCATGCTCCAAGCTTGTGTGCATCAGCGGGTGATCAACACCAGGTTGAGAAACATATTTCTGTTGAGCTTCAGGTGGCCACATTGTGTACTTATAAAACCATGATCCACATACAGCTCTGTCCACGGTGTTGCAAACGCATAAGCACACCCACTGCATCAATATGCAATGTGAAAGGTTAAGATGACCGTACATATTCATTTTTTTTTGCACTGTAACGCACGGAGTTTGAACTAAAATCGTTGCTGCTGCTGATGGCGGAAGACACGCAGCAACCAGATGGTGCTGCTGAGCCCGCCAGTCACTACGCTTTGCTCGGCATGGAACCTGTGGGGAAAGGTTCACTGCCTGTGGAGCAAGTCATGCAGCTGGCATCTCTATCCTTGGAGGATATCAAGCGATCATATAAAAGTGCACTAGATGCTGCATCTGGTAATCCATTCAAGCTAGCCAAATTAGCCAAGGCATTCCAGGTGCTATCTGGTGATGGAAGAAAGGTCTACGATTTGCAGTTGATGCAGAAGGCAGCATCAGTAACTTGATTCATATTCTAACTGCACTAATTTCATAAAACTTATATAAACACAACATCACAATACAATAGTGTACAACATACTGTAATATACGATGCAGTACTGGTGCATTCTTTTTTGCACGTATACAATAAATCTATAGTATACATGCATACTGTGCATAGTGTAGTGCACATATACTGTATAGAATACATTTTATTGCTGAGGTACAATTTTCTCTTCAACAAGCAGCCGAAGCTCGTAAACTCAGTGAGAAACCGCTGGAGCCTCCACCACTATTGCCACCGGAGGATGCACCACCGGATGGTGAAAGTGACACTGATGACATGGATGATGGCATTGATGGATCCAAACAACCTGTGGAACCTTCAAACAAAGCTATACAGGTCTTCAAGCATCATTGCAAGGTATCCGTGGGTTCAGAGTATCGCAAATTCCAGCACAAATCTTGGGGTGGCTCTCAACAGCTAGCGCTTGCAGTCAGTGAAGTGTTCATGAAACAAAGCAATTCTATGCTTTGGGTGTTTGATGGATTCAAACGTAAGCCAGTTGATCGGCAGAATATGCTCAATTCGGCCGGAGTTGACCCAAAATTCATGAAATCTTCCATACCAAGCCAACGTGATGCACTCATTCGAAAGCTTTGCAAGGGGCTGGTGGAAAATGTCGAAAGTAAGTTGGTGGATTGCATTTTCAATGAGCTGACAAAAGGTACAGACACCAGTGCTTGGGTTCTTACATCTACGTGTACCGGAGAAGACAAGTTCAAGGCTGTTTTCAAAGGTAAGACACACAATGTGGAGAAGATCTGTCCGGGGATACTCAATGCTATTGACTGGTTGAAATCGATGTCCATAGCTGAAAAGGCCAGGGGTGTGAAACAAACACAATTTGGTACTGTACAGTTCTGTACTACACTGTGCAGCATACAATGGTTTTGTTGATATACTGGTTCTGAAAAATAACTTAGTGGAAATACTATACAGAATGTTATGTATGTGATTAACATGTACCTGAAGCTCTCATCCTCAGGGTGGAGTTGTGGACAAAGGCATCGACCAGATCGCGGTGGCTAGCAAGGAGGAACTGCAAACACAGAAGGCGCTACGCAGTCTGGCAGAACATCAGGGCCCGGAACTCCCAGCTATGATCTCAGAACTGGATGTAGATGAAGCACAAAAGCCCATTGAGGTTTCAGATGCCAAAGACATAACACCAGATTTTCTGGCACCCGTGGACATCGCCAAAAGCACATTACCTGACAGCAGTATTTCTGTATACAAAGGTATTTTGAAACGTTTGGTTGGAATGGGATCGAAACCTGACACAGTTGCTATTCTAGCTGGTTCCGATATGGCAATCACTGGTGCAGTTACCACTGAGAATCTGGAGGAAACGTTGGGATCCACAACAGCTCGGGAGTACTGGGAAAGTCGTGAACAGCAAGTGATGGGATTAGGTGTATTCCGAGAGATTTCTGATCCAAAGGACTTTGAACAAATGGTAAGCAAAGTGTTGGCTTTTCACAATCCTATGATCTTGCTGGAATGCTTGGGTGTTCTCAAGATTCGTGCATGGATTGTATCAATGTCTGATGGTGGGCCAGTGTGGACACCGGTACGTGTGGGGCATCAAACAACCAAGCGCAAAAGGAATGAGACTATTTCATTCGTTCATTGCAGCAAAATTGGTATTTCCTTCGATGATCAGGTGCGATGTTGCTGAAACCATGAAACATTTTGTTCACAGTACATTACGCAATCGGTTTTTGGTACTGTATACAGTAGTATTGATGGGACCATGACTTATTATCTTCGTACATGCGTCCTGTTGTAATGATGTTACAGTACTTATTTCTCTATTTTATGTTTTCTGTACGGTACAGTGTCAGGGTATACAGATGATGCAATTGGAATATGTACTTGATAATCCATTACAGTATGTTTCATTCAATCCCTGAACGGGTTGTAGCGTTGGTCATGAATGCTCTGCAGAGTGAAATATTACATGCAGCTCGGGAGCAGGCTACACTTCGAGAGCGTGATGGTAAGCTGCCATATCTACGGGTGCCTGCACCTCCTGATGGATATTGTGCATACCACAGTGTTGTGGGGTCCCTCACTTATTCCGAATGGAGTAAAGTTAAGAGGCATTCAAATGGTGTTGCTGTCAATGCTCGGATCGAACAATCAGAATCATCAACAGTAAAGTCATTGAGGCAAACTGCCTTGGCTTTTACACCACAGAATGATGTCATTCTTGCTGAACAAGCAATGGGAGCACAACAATCAACTACATTGGATGTGGGTGAGCTTTCATGGCTTGGCGAGTCACTTGGGGTGTCCATTCGATGCACTATAGCAGAGGAGGCCAGGTGTAGGTACAGTACAGTACAGCCCAAAAAATGATTACAACCTCATAGTTTACAGTAATGATGGTTACAGTAATACATTGATGTTGAATAAAAATCATGATACTTAATGCTATGATGGTTACAGTACAGTAAGTATGCTATTTCGTCGCCGACCACTGCATCCACGGCATCACTTTTCAACGGAAGGACCACCACACCCGGGGAAGTGTGAGTGTGCTTTCAATGATAGAATCAAAAGTTATGGGTGTACAATACGATACTGCAATACAGTACAGTACAGTACCGTAACACATATAGTGACTAGTGTATTGTTCAGTGCATGCATACACTTATTTTACAATACTGTATGTGTCCTGGTACTGTAAACCGATGTGTTTTTCAAACAATATGAGTTGTGTACAGTACAGTATCGATTATTATTTTTTATTTGATTTTTTATTCAGATAGTGCAGTTAGAATATGAATGGGGTGTGGAGCTTGCAACACAAAATGATCGCATGCTGTACAGTCAACGCGCCGCAGGACCCTACTATCTCCTCGCCGGCAACTTCATTGGCCACATGAATTTTCAACGGAAGGACCACCACATCCGGGGAAGTGTGAGTGTGCATTCAATGATAGAACGGAAGAATTACGGGTGTACAATATACAGTAATACTGTACTGCATCGTACAGTACTGTAACACAATATAATGACCAGTGTGTTGTTCGGTGCATGCACACATTCATTTTACAATGCATTATGTGTCCTGGTACTGTACTGTAAACCGATGTGTTTTTCAAACAATATGAGTTGTGCGTATTTGGTATATCGAATATTTTTTATTTAATTCTTGCTTGATATTGATTTCAGATAGTGCAGTTAGAATATACATGGAGTACGGTTATGATCGCATGCTGCACAAACAACGCGCCGCAGGACCAAGCTCGAAAGTTTCGAAGTGGCAGACTCAATGGTGCCTGGCCAGCAAACGGAATGGGCTGAGAAGAATGCTACAGTATTGTATAGTATTGTAGTGCAAGCTTATAATGAGGTTATTTATGAACCATCAACAAAAAATTTGATGCCCACAGTGTGTAAAGCATTTTGATTCATAGCAGAGCAATATACAATGATACCAAAGGAATTTGAAATAGATACAGTACTCTTGTGGCATGATGGGGTTGCAGTTCTTCATTTTTGTGTACAGTACAGTACAAGTGGCATTGCGCTATACCGTATGTTCTGTTATTGTTACGACATCATATTGCAGTACAGAGTGCATAATTACAGTATACATATGTCTTTACACAAATCACATGAACAACCAATGAAACTATATTATGGTGTAGTGTACGTGCAGTACAGTGCACAAACCCTAGCATGTTTTATGTACAGTACAGTACCAGGCAGCTATAGGTGGTTCAAGCCAGGGTTCAACGAAATCATGCCAGCACAATCGAAGATACCAGCCGCGCCATGGGAGTTGCCCACGTTCCAACGTTCAACTACCTCTAAGAAGGATTACTGGAATGTCATGCAAGATTGGGTTGTGAGAATGCACGGCCACAGCCGTGCTCAGCCATTCCAACCTCTCCATTCAACCTTTCCATTACATCGAGATGCAGGGGAACACATTGATTCGCAGCGGGTGACAGTGGCTTTCTTTGAGGGCATGGACACACCTATGGTTTTCCAGGATTCATGGACACATGCACCAACCCCAGAAACTCGGGCACGCTGGAAGAGCAGAGGCAAGTGGACCGGTTTCACATTTTTTCACCGTGTGTTTGATACCAATGCGGTCGGGCAGAACAAGGGCAGCAAGCATGAGGGAACCGTTGAGGTGGAAAATGACATCAATCAGGAGGCTGCAGATCATGTTGCTGAACGTTTTTCTCACATGACGGTGGGCAAAGGCTATGCTCGTGGAGGTGCCAAAGAGAGGGGCAAGGCATGTTTCGACCATGGAGATGAGCTAGGGCAAGATGATAGCACTGATGGATTTGAATTGGTGGAGGATCAGTGAAACTGATCGAGCTTGTGCTGTCACAGCGTGGGAGGAGTGCAAAATTCTTCCTGGCCTGACCTACAGTACAGTACCGTACAGTACAGTAGTGATCATAATTCGTTGAAGTATCCTACTGCATTTCATGATGCGTCCATCTATGTGAATCCTTGCATGGCCAATCAATTGCCATTGGAACATTGTGTGCTGTGCATGCAGTACAGTAAATTCGGGCAGCAAAAGTGAGTGTTTCGTTGACCATTACAATACAGAGTACTCTATGCACTGTAATCAAATTGTTTGGATCGTTGAATGTGTTCCCATTGAAGATCCTTTCCACCAAATATATGTGATGAACCTTTACCTTCGATACAATACAGTACAGTACAGTACAGCAACTACTCCATGGATTGACCTTTGAGTTTTACTATATTACAGTATTGTACTGTACTGTATTGTACTGTATTATTTTTTGAAAGAAACAAGGAGGAAAGCGAGCACAATACAGTACAGTATACAGTACTTACTTGGCAACATGGATTCCGTACCCTCAATGATGTGATTCAGGTTGTAGAATCATGCAGTTAGAATATCCTAAATCGTAATTGAATTGACATATTTGGTTCCAAGGGTTCTCACTGGAACATCAACGGATGATCAATACAGTACCACACCAGGGTTTTTATAGGGAAGTAGTCCATATCCCATAGGATCCATGTATGGTATATATATTAACATTGGGGGTATATTGATGGTAAATGTACAGTAACCATATATAGCATACATGGATCCTATGGGTATTGGGCTTACAGTACTTACTTGGCAACATGGATTCCGTACCCTCAATGATGTGATTCAGGTTGTAGAATCATGCAGTTAGAATATCCTAAATCGTAATCGAATTGACATGTTTGGTTCCAAGGGTTCTCACTGGAACATCAACGGATGATCAATACAGTACCACACCAGGGTTTTTATAGGGAGGTAGTCCATATCCCATAGGATCCATGTATGGTATATATATTAACATTGGGGGTATAGTGATGGTAAATGTAACCATATATAGCATACATGGATCCTATGGGTATTGGGCTTATCAAGGGATCAGTAATCACCGATTATAGAGAACCCACTTTGGTGCATGACAACATTTCATGTATTCACCGGGCCTGCTCAGGCGACAAAGAGATACAATGGAAGAGGACAGATGCCTGGAGATGGTGGTTCTGGGGATATATAGATATGTGGGGATATTTTTACACAATATGCATGCATAATATATAGAGTACAGTATATATATATACAGTATATATACACATCCAAACTGTGGTCGATTAATTTTTGATTCAACAATCATATGAATGTTTTTTTCTTCTGAAAATACAGTGATAGGAATCACATTTTCACCAATCTACAGTACAGTAGAGCTACATGAAGCACATATTCTAACTGCACTTCCTGTAATCATTTTCATATGAAACACCAATGTACAAATTCTGCTGTATCCAATGTAGATCGCATGAATCTGGATATGGAATATAAACTATTCATGGTGTTAGTGGAGGTGCACCATGAACGTGAATCTATCATTGCTGTACTGTACAGTAGGTAAGTTTGAACAGAATATGCTGGACGATGATATATGGATTTTTATGTATACTGTACTGTATATATATATGAAATAATAACTATGTACAGTAATGTACCACTGATGGATTATTATTTGCAGTACTGTACTGTAGGCATCACCAATTAATAAATGTTGATAATTATTGTACAGCACAATAATCATATTGAATTAACCCGTATATACTAGTTACAGTACTGTAGTTGATGTTTACAGTAAAGGGTTGATTTATGGTTAGTAAATGATTGATTGATGCCTGAAAATCAGTTGGTTGATGATTATTCAATGGTTAATTGATGGTTTGTACACAGATTTTCCTGGATGTTGCCACATCATTTCTCCTTCAGGATGAGTCTGGAAATGCATTATGATTGTTACTGTACAATACATACCCTGAATTATTATTACTGTAGGTGACCAGCAATACTGCACAGTACTGTAGCCATCAATAACCAATCGTTCATCATCGATTACTAAACGTACAGTAAAGTACTGTACAGGAACCAGCAACAACCATTACAGTACAGTGCAGTACAGTGCAGCACTGTATAGTACAGTAAGTACCATTGCCCGGTCATATTCTAACTGCACTGAATGTCATCAATTTCACATGGAAAAGCATGGCTGTCTGGCTGTCTGGCGCGCCAGGACAATCTTCTCAGCGGGAGTGGCGTGGCTCACGGCCGTGCGGTATCATTGATACAGCACACTGTATAGCACATTATTATGCAGTACAGTACTGTACAGTACTGTATAGTACAGTTCTATGACTGTAATCATTCGTTCTTGAAGGACTATTGATGGATTATAAATGAATCATTGGTCAATTAATCTTAGATCATGAATGAATCATTGGTCAACTACAGTACTGTACAGTACAGTACCGTAAATGATCGTGCATTGGTGTTTTATGCATGGATTATTGATCTGCTATTATATCATTGTATAGTACAGTACTACAGATCATTAATGTAACATTACTGTACGTAACATCAGTACTGTAACAGTACTGTACAGTACAGTATAGTACAGTATACTGTATACTGTACTGAATTATTGGTGTACAGTAACATCAGTGATCAATTATATACATTTATTGTAGAACTATACATTATTCGTCATTACAGTACTGTATTCATCAATTTTAAGTATTGAATGATTACGGTATTGTTGATCACCACTCAGAACTGTACAGTTCAGTACAGTACAGTACAGTAATATTTATGATTCACTCTGGTTGCCCTGATAGGCATTCCTTCGCATGCAAATGTGCGCTGTGAACATCCAGAAGGATGCTGTGTACGGCCTGAACCAAGATCCTAGCGTGCATATGCTCTTCTCTTGGCTGACGCATCCAGAGACCGGTGAGTCATATTCACATTATGACATTCTGATTCCAGCGCCCGATGGCATGGATCTGAATTCTTCAGATATCTTGTGGCTTCCAGATACGGTACCATTTCAACAGCCATTGTCAAAAGAAGCTATGTATCGATTGAATGATGAAGAAATGATGATTGCTGATGGGGTGGAAACAGAAGTGAGGAAACAGTCCAATGATGCAAGCAATGATGAACCAACAATGGCACAGCATGCAGATGACCAACAGCAGCCAGATGCAGCAGCACTGGTTGCACAAGGAAGCACAACGGAACAACAAACACCACCACGACCAACAGCTACTACACTCACAACTGAGACAGAACCACCACAACCACCAAGTACTACACCCACACCGGAACAAGCAGCAAGCAAGGCACCAACGGATGCATCTACGGAACCAGCAACACAACCAGTTGCACAGCATGTAGATGAACAGGAGAAGCACGGTGCAGATGGAGAAGCAGCAGCAGAACCACCACAACCACCAACTACTACATCCACACCGGAACAAGCAGCAAGCAAGGCACCAACGGATGCATCTACGGAACCAACAACACAGCCAGTTGCACAGCATGCAGATGAACAGGAGAAGCACGGTGCAGATGCAGAAGCAGCAGCAGAACCACCACAACCACCAACTACTACATCCACACCGGAACAAGGAGCAAGCAAGGCACCAACGGATGCATCTACGGAACCAGCAACACAACCAGTTGCACAGCATGTAGATGAACAGGAGAAGCACGGTGCAGATGGAGAAGTAGCAGCAGAACCACCACAACCACCAACTACTACATCCACACCGGAACAAGCAGCAAGCAAGGCACCAACGGATGCATCTACGGAACCAACAACACAGCCACTTGCACAGCATGCAGATGAACAGGAGAAGCACGGTGCAGATGGAAAAGCAGCAGCAGAACCACTACAACCACCAACTACTACACCCACACCGGAACAAGCAGCAAGCAAGGCACCAACGGATGCATCTACGGAACCAGCAACACAGCCACTTGCACAGCATGCAGATGAACAGGAGAAGCACAGTGCAGATGGAAAAGCAGCAGCAGAACCACCACAACCACCAACTACTACACCCACACCGGAACAACCAGCAAGCAAGGCACCAACGGATGCATCTACGGAACCAACAACACAGCCACTTGCACAGCATGCAGATGAACAGGAGAAGCACGGTGCAGACGGAAAAGCAGCAGCAGAACCACCACAACCACCAACTACTACACCCACACCGGAACAAGCAGCAAGCAAGGCACCAACGGATGCATCTACGGAACCAGCAACACAGCCACTTGCACAGCATGCAGATGAACAGGAGAAGCACGGTGCAGATGGAAAAGCAGCAGCAGAACCACCACAACCACCAACTACTACACCCACACCGGAACAACCAGCAAGCAAGGCACCAACGGAAGCATCTACGGAACCAGCAACACAACCAGTTGCACAGCATGTAGATGAACAGGAGAAGCACGGTGCAGATGGAGAAGCAGCAGCAGAACCACCACAACCACCAACTACTACACCCACACCGGAACAAGCAGCGAACAAGGCACCAACGGAAGCATCTACGCAACCAGCAGCACAGCCAGTTGCACAGCATGCAGATGAACAGGAGAAGCACGGTGCAGATGCAGAAGCAGCAGCAGAACCACCACAACCATCAACTACTACATCCACACCGGAACAAGCAGCGAGCAAGGCACCAACAGAAGCATCTACGCAACCAGCAGCACAGCCAGTTGCACAGCATGTAGATGAACAGGAGAAGCACGGTGCAGATGGAAAAGCAGCAGCAGAACCACCACAACCACCAACTACTACACCCACACCGGAACAAGCAGCGAACAAGGCACCAACGGAAGCATCTACGCAACCAGCAGCACAGCCAGTTGCACAGCATGCAGATGAACAGGAGAAGCACGGTGCAAATGCAGAAGCAGCAGTGGCTACACAAACAATCATTACAGCAGAACCACCTTCACAACCATCAACTACTACAGTCACAACGGAAGCAGCCGACATGACTGGGCATGCGCAAGAACCAGCTAGAAAAAACATAAGTTGGATTCAGCAGCTGCTGCAAACAACAAAGCGACAGAACATACCACTGAGCAACTATATGTGCTACGAGTTTCCAGGGATGTTTTCGAAGCAATGGTTAACATGGACCAAACCGTGGTGACTTGGTTGTTTTCATGGGCACCAAGTGCAAAGAATATACCAAAACAGGTGTGTTTCCTAGAATCTGGTGGTTCGGATGCACTCGGAACAGCTACATTTGATCAGTCTAAGATCATTCGGAACCTTCCACAGCTACGACGTTCGTCAACCTTCTCGATTTCTGGCGAACATCAGAAAAACAGCTGGAAATCACGTTGCGTGTCGGAAAACAAACATTTTTGTTTATTTTAGAACATATCATTACCGTACAATATACAGTACTGTACTGTACTGTACAGTAATATACGTTTCGACCTACATCATTCATGATGTTGATTTTACCATGATCGGTATTACACTAAAGGACAGTATGCTACACCATGCATAGTTCATCCTGGTGATGACCCAATCTTTGAACATTGTGGGACAGCCCAGGTTTGGTGGACAACAAGCCTCTGTATGAGTGGACGTTCACCGGCATGCAGCCTTTCAGTGTCCACATGCGGTTGCAGGGACCTGTGGGTAAAGGACGGTTTACCTACGTCAGCAGTTCCCATCTGGTACCAGTAAGTGTAGGGATCCCTGAGATGTCTATGGCATCCACTGCAGAGTACTTTGTGGGTAGATTGAGTGCAGCTGACAAGGATGAATTGGCCACCACCTTGCGCTCACTTGATGGCAAAGTCATCACCATCGGCAGCACATGCAGTGGGACTGACCTTATCATACCTGTGATGAAGCATACATTCGCTACATTGTCTGAAATGTTCCGGGTCACTTGTTCATGCTTGACTACAGTTTGAATTGCCTTTTTTCCCAAAGGTTACTGTTTGAAGTTTCTTCCAGCTTCAGCCGGACCACATGGGGTGTGATGAGAAAAAGTGTGGCTGGTGTTTTCACAGGGCACCCGCTTGACTTGTTATCAAGTGTTTTTCAAGATGTCACGGAAGAATGAACTCGAGGGACACTTGGTCGTTCTGCTTTTGGGTTCTCCGGCTCCACCTTGTGTTTGAAGTCCTTATTTATTTTGAAAGGGTTTCATGCAGTTAGAATATGGATTCCAACTTAGGTATCTGTGAAGGTGCGTCACCTTTTCAGTGTAGAACTATGTCCCAAAGCACGTGAATTTATTTTGAGCGCACATCGTGGAGATGAAGAGTTTCACGTTTTTGGGAATGTCGATATCTTTGCGAAACCCAGAGCTGATCATTACTGCTACGCGTGCGAATGTGAACATCGACTCCCTGATTCCATTGATGGATTAGTTTCCGGGACATCGTGCAAAAGCAATTCCAAGATGAATCGGGATCGTGCTCAGTACGCCGGCAGCTTCTCGACCTAGTTTCAGTACAGTACAGTCTGTCTGTAAAGTATACAATATAATACTGTATACAGTATACAGTAAATAATTGGTATTTGTTGCCTAGAATTTAGCATACAGTAATATGGATGACCACTGTACACAACTACCAGGCTACAAAACTGGTGATGGATGCAGTGCATTCACATACAAATATGGAGTGCTGGAAGTCATCAAGTTGCTAAACCCTGCATTCATGCTTTGGGAGAACGTCATCGACGTGGCTCACTGCACGAAAGATGTCAACGGAGGGAAACGAGATCCGGCTGTGAAGGCAAACGCAGAACCAAAAAACAAAATAGATTGGGTACTGTATACATCGGCATAGAGCCATGTTGATAATGGTACTGTATATCACGTTTGTGGTATCATGGAATGTATGCTTTCACCCAAAGGATTTTGGTTGTAGAATCATGCAGTTAGAATATCGCAAATCGTAATCGAATTGATTGAATCGTTGAATGTGTTCACATTGAAGATCTTTTCCACCAAATTTTTATGTACTGTATATAATATATATATATGTTGAAACGTTACCTTCGAAACAATACAGTACATACTTCATAGGTTGAGCATTGAGTTTTAATATATTACTGTATTTTTTTCGATGAAGCAAAAAGGAAAGTGATGATGATGTCTTTTATACAGTACTTGGCATCACGGAATGTGTTCTCTCAAGGATGTGAGTCAGCTTGTAGAATCATGCAGTTAGAATATTGCGAATCAGATATTGTATTGAACAGTAATGTTTGGGTTATGGTGAAAGTACAATACAATACAGTACAATAACCACTAATGACTCTACCCATGATATGCAGGTGATCGCTGATGATCTCAAACAATTGGGCTACATATTTCAATGGTCCAAATTGAATGCGGCCAACTTTCTTCTGTTGCAACGAAGATTGAGGGTCTGGGGATTTGCAGATTTAGATGAAGGACAAGATCTGGATGATTTTTCTTCTCGCATGCATGATACTTTGCACTCCATGGCTAGCGAGATACGATTCCCCTTTGAAGCCGTTTTCGATGCAACCATACCGGAAGCACCGGTTGACGGTAACGCTGCACTCAACGTACAACAAGCACTGGAAAGCTCTGCTATCAAGAATGGTTCCTCCAACCTATTTGTTGATACGTCAACTTCGAGTCAGTGGGCCAGTGAATATGCAGAGAACATATCGACGTGTATTCGCCCAACTCATTCTATCTTTTCGACACGTCTCAACAGATGCATTACAGCAAAGGAAATGTTTTTGTGTCAGGGCATCTTTGCCCAGGACTTTAACAATCCTGATGCAATCGAACGTGTATTGCAAAACCCAAAGGATGCACAGAGTTTGGCAGGGAACGCATTCGCATCGACAGTTGCACAGGTTCAGCTGTTGGCCGGGCTAGTCAATGCAGTTGCATGGAAGCACGTTGCACCGTCCACCGGATCTGGCAGTGGTGCTAGTTTCCAAGTGTCATGTTCTTCAGACAGTTTGGAATTTGGCGATGTTTCCAGTAGCACAGCTTTGGTTACACCATCTCACAAACGTAAGTCTACCATGGAGAACTTTCTGGTGCATAGTGACAAACGCAGATGCTTTGAGCAAGCTCCTGCTGCACCACCTCATCAGGACATAGTTTTTACAATACTGTACTGTACAGTAATCTAAATCACATGGCGTTCAGACAGTAGACATAGCTTTCAAACTACAGTAGCATATAGTAAACGTCTTGTGTGGAATCATTTACTGTACAGTACAGTCTGTGCTACAACATGTTGTTATCGAACGATCTGGTTCTGATTCTGAATGCAACGTTTTCTTGCAAATATATTTTGTTTCAATGCAGTTAGAATATTGTGTACAGTATCCCTGAGGAAGTATCTGTTGATATGACCCGGGAACAGCTTGACACTATGTGGCGACATTTCCGTGTCTTAGACTCGGATCGCAGTAGCTTTGTGAAGCCGCCGAGTAGTTGGAGACCTCCCGCAGTGAGAGATATGACAGCCGATGAGCTAAATGCATACTGGGGTGGCTTTCGAGAGATCATGCAATCTGCAGCGCAACGAGCACCAGATGTTCCCATATGTTTGAATCCATCCGATGCTTCCCAGAATCCACCGGAGTCGCAACAGCCGATCGCGTCACTACCGGAGTCGAAACAGCCGATCATGTCACTGAAACCGACCAAGCGAGTTAGAGGCAAGACATCTCCAGCACTCCTTGCTGTCAAGAATGATGGTAGCAAGAAAGGATCTTCAGAAAAACGTTTGGTGGCACGCAAACCACCTGGACCTAAGAAAACACGGAAGTACAACATGAAAGCCAAAGTTGCCCGAAATGGAAAGAGTTCATCTGTGAGCATTTGGACCAAGGTGCAACTGTTCAAAGAACCTCGATTCAGATTCGGGATGTGATGTTTTCTTTTTCAACATATGACATAGTATTCTACTGCAGTACAATACAGTATAGTAACGTGCATTAGTACAATTATCAAAACCATGCATCGTAATCAGATTTACAGTAGTGCAGTATATGTGTGGTTTGAAAGTGCACTGCAGTTCAGTACTGTACTGTACTGTTGCTCATCATGTGATTTTCACCCAGCTATTTCAGCCACATGAATCATATCAAACTCGCTCAGGAGTTTGAAGCCCTCAAGGAGGATCCTGACATTCGACATCCCGAAAAGCATATGCTGCAGCATACCCGTCAACAAGGCCAGTACCAAGGTTGTTTCAGTAAATCCCATTGGGGTGGAAAACGTGTGGCTCAGAAATGGGACCTCCTGTGCCAAATCGCACCCAAGCAAGCGAAGACCTATCAGGAAGTCCCCAATCATCTCCGTGCTTTACTTGGGATCACCACGAAAAAACACAGCAACAGTAAGTTCAAGGAATCCGAGGCTAGCCACAAGGTGCCATATCAACTGACAATGGCATTGGAAGCATTACTCATGGAAAGGATTCACCTAGGTGAAGAGATTACCATTGACTTTGCTTCATCTGTGTTACTTCGATTGGTGAAGTGCTGGAACGACAAGCTTTCTGATCTGCAAGAACGAGCCAGAGAAGTTGGTCAGGACATGTTGAAGCTACATGATCAGAAGTTGTCCGGTGGTTGTGGCCAGCATGATCTTGAGGGTGGTGAGCACCAACCCACGCACATGGATGCAGTAATCTCTTCATTGCGTGCATGCGAAATCACGAGACAACACAAGTCTTTGCAGCAACTTGATTGTTGAATGTGATTTGAAAATATTTTTCTTTGAATTCGAATGCACTGTATCGACTTGTACTGTACTGTGATGATTTTCAAATTCAAAACAAATGCAAAACGATGCAGTTAGAATATGGTTCAAGAAACTGTTATTTGTAAACGTTTATCATGAACAAATTTCAATTGATAGTGTGATCTATTACACGTTCAACTTTTAAAAATGAATAATACAAGACTTCAATGTTCCATTCATTTTTTTGAAGTCGAATGCACTGTATCGACTTGTAATGTACAGTGATGATTTTCAAATTCAAAGCCAATTCAATCGATGCAGTTAGAATATGATCCAACAAATTGTTATTTGCTAACATTTATCACATATATTTTTTAATGAATATCATGCTCTAGCACAGTACATGTTCACCATTTACATATGAATAATACAGGACTTGGATGTCCCATCAACACAGCTGAACTGAGGAAGGTGACTTCACGCATCGCTACACGCCTGGGACTGAAAGGCTCGAGTGTGTCGAAGCAGACGAGGCATCTGCCGTACAACCACCCGTCAATGTGTGCGGTGAGAAACTGGGTTGGCATGATGGTGGAAACCAAGGCTGTAGAACCGAAATTGCTGTGCCATTTTGATCAGGTGTGGACGACACATTATGAAGCAGCTAGAAGAGTACTTTTCAAACCCATAGAGAAATCTGGTGTGGTTCCCGGTGAAAAAATGAAACCTACTGATGAGAAGCTGATGGCTAGCATTCGAGATGCTCTTGAGCTGTCAATTCGTGGTCCCGATGCTGGTGTGAAGAAAAAACATGATGGTCCACAACAGCCTGAGCTGAATGCTCAAAGCACCCTCATACCCGTTGAGTACCAGAGAAATGCGAGGACCACAACGACGTTGAGTTTTGCTGATGGATCGCTGGGTAGAGCATACATAACAGCATCTCAATCAGTATTGTCGGAATCTCAGTTTCCTTTACAGTACCGTGCAGAACAGTGCACACATTCCTAGGCAATCGTAGCTTTGATGCTGAATGATTCTTGTCAATGACATTGTGATGCCAACGGCATTTCTCAACCTGCCATCAGCTTACAGTAGGATGTTGTAAACACCAATACAGTAATATTATCATGATACGGATGACATCCTAATTCAATTAGCTTACTGCGGATATAGTTCTGTCCTGCTTCACGGAAGCTCAGGCCACTTTCAACCATCAAGAAGCTCAACAGAGAATTGCATCACACATTGGTCATCTCGGAGGTTCACGACAGTGCCACTCACATGTGGAATTCTGAAACCCTAGCGCATTACCTCACCTTTTTGAAGGGAGATGCTTTTCTGGGTGCAGTAAACGTTTTCTAGTATCAGTACAGTACTGTACAGTATGGTGTGTGAGTTCTATGGTTACGTTCGTTCCTTTGAACTACTATGATTACAATACAGTAATGTACAGTACAGTAACATTGTTTGCTGAAATGGCATGCTGTACAGTATTTACCGTACAGTAATGATTTGGGTTGTGGAATCATGCAGTTAGAATATGACATTTACATGACGATACAGTACAGTAATGACTTCAATTTATTGTGATATATATATATGGATACAATATATGCAACGTATGATATACAGTATATGCAGTATTTTATATATATATATATAATCATTTGTAACATTACAATCCACCAGCGTTCAGGAGTTGGATCGCAAACGGAAATCTCTGGGATTGCCGCATGCGGCGAAGGGGCTCTGCCTATGTGATGCAGCAAGTGTTCACAGCTGCATGATGTTTGAGAAGTTGAGAGAACGATTTGAACGAGAAGCAAATTGTATCTTGTTGCACGGCAGCTCATCAACTTATCATCCAGATCGAGTGGATGTGCCAGGAGGTTGGGGCGCCACTGGCGCCCCCAACGACGCATTTCACCAATGGTTCCATTACCTTCGCAGAGGATTCATGAGGGCATGCTCTGGAATGTCAGCATCACTCAAATTTCGTCGTGCACTACAAGATTTAGATTTGGCAGTGGATGGGAATACCAGAATTTCGATGCTTGGTTTTCTTAAACAACAATGCTGGATGCGATACAATATGGTGCTGTACAGTCTTGTATTGTTGATGGAAACCATCATTCAACCAACAGACAGGGTGGGTAACCTGGTGTACTGTATGTATTCTACATTAACTGTATCATTATGTACAGTAAATATGGTTGGAAACATTGTTGGTGAGTACGGTACAGTATTCATGCGATATGCAATCAAAAATTTGATGTTTTCCTAATAGAATGTAGGTTGTGGAATTATGCAGTTAGAATATCGCAATTGCAATTCAATTATGATTGTTTTGATGTTGACCATTCTTCTGATGATAATATTGTGATGTATCACATATACAGTAATTGACATACTACGATTTCACCACCTTAATGTAATGTGAGCATCGTTATGCTAAATATGCTTTATCGGATTGCTGCTTTTGAATAGTCAACGATCATAACATTAGAATATGATGTGGTTTCCAATATACTGTATAGTAATCATTTGGGTTGTGGAATACTGTAGTGTAATGAGAATATGAATTGTTGTGAATAGTATTTGTTATTTTCAATACCAACAATTTGCAATGTTCATATGGTAGACTGAAAGAAAAACATTACTAATACAGTATATAGTATTTTGAAAAATGTTGTTATCTGGCCCATCTGGCTATAATACACTATTGTATTGTACTATAAGGTTTTTTGATGTTCAACGATTACAACACCAGAACATGATATGGTTTCCGATATACTGTACAGTAATGATTTGGGTTGCAGAATCATGCAGTTAGAATATGATTTAAAAAACATAACATATATGTCGAATGTTCGATGATTACTGTACTATAATGTACTGTACCCATGAACTTATCCGAATGCTGTGCATGGCTTGCAGCCTAGGATGTCTGTGGAGTCCAGTGTGAGAGCAGATTGCTGGGCACTACAGAAGCTGTCCCAGTACGCTGAGGGAAAGGTTCTGATCTGGGCCTGGGTGTCTCGTGGTTTAGTGGAACTTGAATGGGTGGCCAATATTCACTTCGGAGGAGATGTTCAAAAATGCAAGGATGCGCTTGCTGCCACTCCTGGTAAGCTTGCGGAACTGTGTCAATTTGATGAGCTACCCGTTGTGGATTGGGCTGAGGATACAGTTGCTGCTACAACCGATGCACAGAATGATGACCATCGACTTGTCAGCTTCTGGGCCATTTGTGATGACTCAAATGGATCTGACAGTGAATCGAAACCAATTCCGTTGCCCATGTGGATGCGATCAACCATTGATTTAGCCTTGCTCAAATGGAAGGAGCAAGCTCATCGATGGCAGGAACGAATTTCGAAACGTCATCTGGCTGGTAAAGACGAGCTGCCACCCAAACAGCAGAAGAGCTACCGAGAGTTCATGGAATCAAACACACGGAGCCTGGTGTTTGACAAAACGAAAAAAGCACAAGTGACCAATGTGAGTGCAAAACCATTGCACAAATTGAAGAAACACTGCATACTTCTCATACTTCATTTGAATGAGGATGCCGAGAAGCTCGCGGTGACTACCGGCTGCGGCAAACTTTGGCGGTTGAAATTGCTGGAATGTGGAAGATCTGTCGATGACAACCTGCCATCTGAAGTAGACCATTTCGAAGGACTATATCATTACAGTATTCAAAAATGCATGTGATCACTGTGTTGAAATGTTGTATTATTGTTTTTATTTATAGAATTGTTGGAGTATAGTGCAGATAGAATATGGACCAGCCTCAGGCCTGTACAACAAATTCAATACACTACTGTATCAATGATATGATCCACCGATCTCACTGATTAAAATAAGCTACTTTAATGTGATTGGCCATTGCAATGAGCCTGCAGGAAAAATGATCAAAGACCATGCATATGTTGACGAAGTTTGTGCTGAAGATCAACCAGATCACATCGACGATGTGGAACCTGAAGGTCATGGTGAATTCGAGTGCATTGAGGATGAGAACCTTCACATGGATGACGCTGACGTCACATGGTTCAATGACACGGAGGATGAATCTGAAAGTGATGATGACACCGGTACGGCTCCAGCAGAACATGTTTCTCGTGTGCGAGCACTTGAGTCGCAGCCAGAGTATGTTCGCTTGAAGGAGCTTGGCCTATCCATCCGGCCACCAGGATGCTCATTGGGCATCCACCCGGGTGCAGGTGTTTGGCGGTCTTCGGCCGGCGCATCGAGTCATTTCGGTCGATCATACCCTCATGCTAGGACCAGCTGGCAGGCGTTGCTACGTGTGATGGAACTCTGTTTAGAAGCATACCTTGAACAGAATTCAGGAGTTCATGACAGCAAAATGGTTAAGCACCAGCTTAGCCGAATCCGGAAGCAGCGTCAACAAGAGCCTCCACATAAAGATTGATTTGGTGGATCACCACAATGTACTTGTTGAAATCTTTTGGTGATTGACTTTATACTTACTGTACAGTATTCAACAATAAATGTGATTATTGATGTATTGTAATTGTGTATTATTGTTTTTATTTACAGAATGGTGGGAAACAGTGCAGATAGAATATGGATCAACCGTCAGGATTGTACAACATATTCAATACACTATCGTACCAGCCAGTATGAATTCATGAATATGATACTGATACATCAATGATGATACGTATTCAATTTCTATGTGAGGCTCTCGAACTTGCAACTGAAAGGGGAAACGGATGGAGTGTTTGACATGATGAATCGCAGTGTGTTACCAACATCATCATCCAAAATACTACTACACAATTTGACTCATGTACAGTATATGATGTTGATGCGATACTCCATTCGACGAGCATGCGCAGCAGCCCGGCAATGAGCTGTGTACAGTTACAGAACCATCGCATGGGGCACCACGTAGTGTACTGGATGTTGGACACCATGGTATCAACCACCGGGTACGTGGTTTAATATACTGTAGTGATGAGACTGTTGAATACATTGTGTATACGATGTCGTACTGTACTGTTCTGTAATAATGTACGATCAGTTGGCAGGTATTGCTATCTGTGATGGTTCTCAGGTTAGAAGCGTGCCCTCAACATCATTCAAGGAGTACATGACAGCAAAATGGTTACTGTAAGCACCAGCTTAGCCGAATCCGGAAGCAGCGTCAACAAGAGCCTCCACATAAAGATTGATTTGGTGGATCACCACAATGTACTTGTTGAAATCTTTTGGTGATTGACTTTATACTTACTGTACAGTATTCAACAATAAATGTGATTATTGATGTATTGTAATTGTGTATTATTGTTTTTATTTACAGAATGGTGGGAAACAGTGCAGATAGAATATGGATCAACCGTCAGGATTGTACAACATATTCAATACACTATCGTACCAGCCAGTATGAATTCATGAATATGATACTGATACATCAATGATGATACGTATTCAATTTCTATGTGAGGCTCCCGAACTTGCAGCTGAAAGGGGAAACGGATGGAGTGTTTGACATGATGAATCGCAGTGTGTTACCAACATCATCATCCAAAATACTACAACACAATTTGACTCACGTACAGTATATGATGCTGATGCGATACTCCATTCGACGAGCATGCGCAGCAGCCCGGCAATGAGCTGTGTACAGAACCATCGCATGCGGCACCACGTAGTGTACTGGATGTTGGACACCATGATATCAACCACTGGGGACGTGATGTAATATAGTGATAAGATTGTTGAATACATGTTGTATTCCTATGTATCCGAAATCATACTAATATATGGCTTGTAGATATTAATTCCATGCGCAATGCAGTACATTACCGTACCATAGCCTCTCGGCACGATCGCAGTACAGTATAGCACAAGGGATTGGGAAAACAAAGAGCAGCAAAAGAGACGAGGAAACAGTGCGAATTGTTCCAGGCAGTCTGGAATATGGAGGTGCGATTCTTGGATTTGGGTTGGGAATCTAGACAATTGGATGATCAATTGTTATGGGTATTTATGATTCATATAGCTCATATTCTAACTGCACTTGTGCCATATTCTAACTCCAGATGCGTTGGCTTTTAGAACAGTGTCCGTAGACCATATTCTATCTCTCGTAAAAGATTTTTCATATTCTAAGTGCCCGTCCCCTACAGTAAATCATTAAATGGTTCATGGTTTCCATATGTTGGTTTACTGGAGGCTATATGGCTATGGATCAATACCTATTAATACCATTTTTAGTGGGATGAACATCCATAAATCTCAGCTATTTTTGATGTGAACTACAGGGGTACTATTGGTTTTGACCCATCCCCATATCAGTTTATAGATTTCAATGAGCATTATATACGGTGGTGCCCCCAGTTCGAACTCGCAAAGTTCGCAAAGAGATTTTTCTTCACCAACTCGTGGGTTTATGATATATCGGTTACTATAGGACTACTATGGTTTATCAACCAACAGACATAACTAGGAGGAACACAAACCTGTCGATTTTATATGATGTTATATCAATTTATAATTGATTCAATTATAGTGTACATGTTTTCTATTTGATTACCTTCATGTTACATATATAGATATTGTTGATTTTTGTTGATCACATCAATTTATATGAACATATATAAACTGTGTATCATAGATGTCCTTTTCCCATAGGTTGGTTGATGAATAGAGGGGTTTGTTTACCCAGTTTACCCCTTCCAAGTTAAAGGTAAATGATGATATATGGTATACCAAACCGGCCCCTCTATTTTTACCCAAAGGACATTGTTGCTGTGTATGATCTACTATCCATATCTTTATTCAATGTCTCTGTCCAACGTCCATTCCCCGGTCTCTGCGGTGAAAACCCCACCAAAATCATCGTAAACTGGCGGAAAATCTCCATTTTGGTCCTATTTGTCCGATGATTTTCCCAGCGATAAACCTCCATTTATAATGGATTTTCCAGTTCGCTATGTTGAATTACCAGAGCGTAACAAAGATACAGTCATTAAGTCCCATTAACCCATATTAAGTCCCTATTCTTGATGGTTTATCACTGGGAAAATCATGGATTGTCCCATTTAAGTCATGGATTGTCCCATGTTTTCCTAGGATTTTGCCCCTGAAACCTCCATTTACGTGGATGTTCCCATCCTTTTCCACTTCTCACTGGCTGGGGCACACCGGCATACACCGGCCTACACCGGCCTCCTAGCCCTGGTCCCTTGCAGGTCTTTTCCCGGGTGGAAAGTTCATGGCTTCCTGGGGCGAGCCCATGTGCCTGGAAGCTGGCGACTACTTGGCCAGCGGCACCCGCCTAGCTGATGGCAGCATCGCAGAGATCATCCGCATCGAGAAGTGGCCTGGATCCGTTGACAAACGTGGCTTTTTGAAGGGGAAGCGGCTTGTAAAATGGGAGTTTCAGAGGGGTTTCAAGGGATTGAAGTCACCAACATAGAGTTTCAAGTGGCTTTTACATGCTTTTACTGGGATGATTGAAGGAACATGGTGGTTTTCATCCGTTTTTAGTGGGCGTTTGTTTGGACCATTTGGGTTTTGACGTGTTTTTCATGGAACACGTTCTTTTTGGGACTCCAAGTTGCTTAAGCCCTTGCCCATCAGGGTCCCAGCCAGGGCCCCGGCCCAGGGTGTCCTTCTACGAGACCTATGAAGCCATTGCCTCGGCCCCGTGATGACGGCCGTGTCGAAAATGCCCTGGAACCCATGTGAATCGCCAACAGATGCCGAATTTCTCATCGTTTTCCACGAAGATCATGGGAAGATCATGGTCTCAAGTGGCATTGATTATTGGAGTGTGAACATATGTTCCATTTTTTTGGAAACCTAAGATCTGCCTTAATAAACCAACCAATTCTGGTGGGGTTCCGGAGAAACCAGAATGGATATGCACAGCTTCGCACCGGAAACGCATTTGTTTGGAAGTGGTAGTCCTCAAAAGTTCAGGAAATTTTAGCATGTTGATGACCTCCTGAAATCTAAATGAAGCTGCTGGAAATGGCACTTTCGGTGGTTTCCAGAATAAACTATATATAGCGGGTTGGAGATCAAGCATTCGTTGGTAGGCTCTTAATTTTTTGGCCACAAGAAGATATAATATAATCAATTTGTTCTTCTGCCGGGTATCTAAGACTTAGATTCTCCATGGTTGTGAATCCATGTTTAATTTGGGAATTGGCTCCCGGGTGTTTGAGAGCTCTAGGCCCCTAGGCCCTTGCGCTTGCGGCGGGGTGCATCGAAAAAGATGAGTGGCGACCTCTAGAACTCTCGCAGGCTCCACATCCATGACTCCTGACATTTGGGGCTATATTTCAAAATCTCGAACCCCAAAAAACATCATATGTGGTGACTGAGTGGCGCACCATTTTCCCCATCAACATGACCTGTATTGTTCGGGGACATGTCCATCCATGGTTCAGTCAACCCCACTTCAGATGCACCCGGGCGTTGTCGCTGCCGATGGGCCACAAATGGTCAAGTTGTCACCATCTGCCGTGGATTCCGACGCGAAAGCGGCGAGCGAACGGGGCGAAAGAGGCTGGTGAGACTGTGCTGACCTGGGCCTGCCCGGCCGGTTTTTGCCTTAGAGACTTGATGGATTTTGTAGGATCTTATAAGACCTTATCTGGTTGGTGGAACATAAAATTGAGTTGGGAATGTCATCATCCCAACTGACTTTCCTATTTTTCAGAGGGGTAGGGTCAAAAACCAACCACAGTAGGATTTTGTAGGATCTGATAAAACCTTATAGGATGCTTGGAAGCAGCATATGTCGACAACTGATCCGTGTACGAATATGTCGAGGACATGAATGAATGAAGCAACCAAGTGTATGATAGTGTATGTTGTCAGACTGGCTATACAGACTATACAATGCTAAAAGTATCTAAAAGTAATAGCCACGATGTTTCAGGTAGGCAAAACGTCAAGTTGCTTCACTAATCGGTGTCCTTCGCTACTGGTCGATTTTCGCGGCAAAACCTGGCTGTTATCAGTCCACATGAGAATCAATGGCATGTCAAACCCGCCCACCCCTATTTGTCCCAAGAGAATACTGGGTTTTGCTGCCTACCATCTGGTTATGACTAACATAGCCATGGAAAATCCCAACCATAAATGGAGGTCGCTGGGAAAATCATCTATTTCGATTAGGGCCATCTATACCACAGCTATGTTAAATAACCAGAGGGTATATACCCTCTGGTAAACTAACATAACTATGGAAAATCACCATCTTTAATGGGAAAATCCACTATAAATGGCCATTTTCAATAGCTATGTTAAATTACCAGAGGGTATATCATTCTGTCCCCATGTTTCATTGGTGACTTCGCGGAACGTCGAAAAAGATTCCAGAAGATTCCCTAGAACTCAATAGTGAGTTCTGTGTTGTCCTGCCATGCCACGTACGTATGTTGAAAGTTGATTTCACCCCGTTCAACTGATCCCGAAAGGACATAAACAACTTGTTTATTTCTTCCAGAAAGTACAGGGCCATGTACATCTCGAATCTCGAACCAGCACAAACCCAAACAAAGATTGCACAAAAATCCAGCACAAGAAGGTAGAGTTTGAGCAAAGTGAATTTCGAGTAGCAAGAATCATTGAAATATATTGAAATATATTGAAATTATATCTTCCCAAGAAGAACCTATCAGATTTCACATTCCCCCCGTGTTTTTTTGCGCTAAAGACGACGTGCTTTTTTTCCCCAGCAGCGATGGCGAGACAAGGTCATTGGACTTCCTGGGGGTATGGACAATCAGGAGCTGTGGCCCATTATTGAGGCAGCCGGGCAGATTTGTTAATCTTAAGGTTGGTTATCCCTGATACAATGGAAGCCATAGATGTCCTTTTCCCATTGGTTGGTTGATTAATAGAGGGGTTTGAAGAAACCCCCTTTAACAACAGGTAAATGATGATAGATGGTATACCAGCTCCCGGCCCCTCTATTTTTACCAAAAGGATATTATTGATGGAAGCTATATCATTAAAAATGGGTTATCATCCCCCATATTATATCAATCAAGGTTAAGATACAATTTTTAAATCCCTTAAGACATATCAAACATCTGGGTCAATTTGATCACGACCGAACCCTGTTCTATCTGTTCTCCCGAGCCCTGGAAATCATTTTTTTAGGATTTGGGGAATGATCCCAAAATGGCCGAACTATTCAGGTTAGTGAATTACTATTCTGAATGGATTCCACTTTTAGATACAGATCTGATATCCGAAAGCATTTTTTCTGGTCAAGAAAGGGCAGATAATGTGGATGAATAATGCTTAATAAGCATTATAATCCCATGTTAAGAAAGAAAATATGGTTCTAAACTATCATTATTATAATTTGCCCAGATACATGTTATTCAATGGATTGGTTTGTTGGGAAAATCTTAACCGGAAACCCATGGGTTTTTACCATCAAATTGATCGGGCTTTCCGGTTAAAATTTGCCCAGAAAAATACCTCGAGGTGAACTCTTCCCACTGCATCCGCAAAAAAGCGCTGGGTGAAATCATGTTGAATCCCTAAAAATGCCCTAAATCCCTATTTTATTGATGTTGAATCCTATTAATCTATATATATATATACATAATTATATATATATGGTCCCGTCCTCCGTCTCTCCACCCCCCCCCATGGGTTGGGTCCCCAGGTAGTAGCCCCAATTCCCTTCTATTTGCAAGCTATTGGCAGCATTTCTGAGGTCCAGCGTCGTATTTGCTAGGTCTTTGCAGCATTTCTGACTACCAGCCTCGCATTTACTAGGTACATGCTACCTTTTAGGCGACCTACGTAGCACACATACTCCTTCAAAGTACCTACGTGCTACCTATAGTCATACATACATGTGCTATGTATCTACTGTATCTACTTCCTGTTTACTACCTGTGTACTCTGACAACACTACCTCTGTTGAACATATACCGTACCTACCATACATGTCAATGATGCCATGCATACCATACCTATCATATCTATCATACATACCATACATACCATACATATGAAATGTAATTACCACACCTACCATACATACAATAGCATACATACAATAGCAAGCATACATGCCATACATACCATACCTACCTTAGATAGGACATATTCCATACCCATCATAGTAACCATACATACCATACAGACCATACATACTGTCATATCAAACATACCATATCCAACAGACTTACATACCATACCTACCATCCATACAATACCAACCACTCATGCCATACATACCATACCTACCATACATACCAAACATACCATACTTTCCAAACATGCCATACCAGACCGACCATACACACCATACATACCCACCATACCATACCACACCCCCACCACACCACAGGGGGGGGAGGGGGACAGTGCCACACCCCCACCACACCACAGGGGGGGGAGGGGGAAGATCTCATATGGGACCAGTATATGGGACCCATCCACCACACCACAGGGGGGGGAGGGGGACAGTGCCACACCCCCACCACACCACAGGGGGGGGAGGGGGAAGATCTCATATGGGACCAGTATATGGGACCCATCCACCACACCACAGGGGGGGGAGGGGGACAGTGCCACACCCCCACCACACCACAGGGGGGGAGGGGGAAGATCTCATATGGGACCAGTATATGGGACCCATCCCATATGGGGGGGGGGAGGGGGGGGGGGCAGGGCCTGGTGCATATATATATATATATATACATAATTATATATATACATAATATATATATATATACATAATTATATATACACATAATATATATATATATATTTCAGATTTTTTGATGGTCAAATCTTCTAGAATCTCCACTAAACTAATGGATGAACATGGCCCATTTATGGATTATTTGCCTATTAAACACGGTGCTTTTCCATGGTGCTTTTCCATAGATTCCACTTTCGGCAGGCTGCAAATACCCACGGCATGCGGCTGCAACGTGGAGCGATCGGTGATTCTGAAGGCCCTACGGATCTGCTTTGCTTCAAGTTTCTTAGTGAACATCATTCATAATTACTGAATATTAACAATAATTAAGGATAGCACGAATCACTATACAATATTATATGATATATATATATATATTACATATATATATAAATGAGTTACTATCAAAATGGTTGAAGACCAATGTAGTATTGCAGAACCACCTTTGTCAGAGATGTGCACGAAACACTTTAAAGCGATAGGGCCCCTTCCAAAAGCGATAATGGCACAAAACACTGGAAAGCCATATGCCCCCCCAAAAAAGCGATAGCCGATATTAGTAAGTACTGAGATGTAAAGGATTTGACAGGAACTCAATATATTATATTATGATATATTATGTAAGTATAGGATATAATGACAATCACAATCACGATCAATATTTATGAAGGATTAACACTGGTAAGAAACATTGACAACTGATATATATATATATACATACCACACTGACATTAGCAATCATAATAGTTGATATGTATAAATGCTAAACAATGAACATAATCATTGATATCTTTCATGATATTGTAATGACAATAACGATAGTTATAACACTACGTATATCTATCTATCTATCTACCTATCTACCTATCTACCTATCTACCTATCTACCTATCTACCTATCTACCTATCTATCTATCTATCTATCTATCTATCTATCTATCTATCTTGCTATCTTGTATCGATCATGATCATTGATAATTGACAACTGATATATTGCAATTGCCATATAGTTAAGTCATTGAATATTATTACATTATCATAATCACTAATACATATATATATATAATATCATTTGAAATTGACAACTGATCTCTTCTTTGTTTTCAGATTTCATAAAGACCCTAGCCTTTTTGAACTCCACCAGGCGAATTTGTGGTCTACGTCTATGATTCCGCGGCTTGTTTCGGAGGTGTTAGTAAGGGAAACACCAATTGAATCATGTTGAATAGGCATTTTACTAGTTACCATCTGGTTATGACTAACAGTTCGCCATGGTATAGATGGCCCATAGAAATAGATGGTTTACCGTTCTTAAAAATGGTGGATCTTTCCATGGCTATGTTAGTCATAACCAGAGGGTACATGTTCTATCGTTTTTTACTAGCTGCTCATAAACCTTTAGGGAATACTAGAAATGAACGACACCTGAAGATTTGCACCCTGTTTTCTCTTTTTACTTTTGCTCGTGTACATACCAAAAAAAATCACCCAGACATGGGGTAAATATGATCGCAACAAGCATAAATGGATGGTTTTTTGGGGCCGGGGGCTACATCGATGGATATCGATGGTTTCTTGTGAATTGGAACAAGAATCAACGGCCCCGTGGTGCGGCTTGGTGGATTCTGCTTAGTTTGCTGAGGTGGAATACCCGTTTTTCCGTGGTGAAGAGTATCACCAGTCGCTCAACGGGGCGTGCGGGATGATCAGGGACCCGATGGGAGCATTGGTACGAGTTTGGTTAAACCACAATCCAAGATGGATATTCAACGGGGATATGATATAATGGTATATTAACGGTATATTTTAGGGGATATCATGGAATATTCCATGTGGATATACTTGGATATACTTGGATATACTTGGATATAACATGATATACCCTCCAGTAAATTAACATAGACCCTGCCAGATAGGGGTTGGAAGATTAGTTTCCATTAAAAATGGGTGATTTTCAGGGTCTATGTTAATTTACCAGATGGTAGTTCTTCAGGGTTTGTACGACAATAGCCTCCGGTAATCAAACATGGCTGAGATTTTGCCGAACTGATTATGGATGTTTGGTTCGCAGGGAGATTTTCCAGCAAGCCATGTTTGAGGTCACCAGAGGGTAACATTCTGGGCCGTTTGGGGATTCAAAAAGATTCTAAACAACTGATTGGTGGTTTGGAACCATGGAATTTTACGACTTTCCATTCAGTTGGGTTTTTGTCATCATCCCAACTGACTTTCACTCCATCATTCTTCAGAGGGGTAGGTCAACCACCAACCAGTCGCTATCATAGCAAACCGCGTGAAATGATGCGCAGGCCATTGATCTCAGGATCGCAGACCATCTTCAAGGTAAACATAAAAAAGGCTTTAAGGTACTGCAATAATATAGGACATAATATGGGTATGAGTCAAAACCTTGGTACCCTAGTGAACCCCAAATAACTGGTAAATGGATGTTCATCCCCCCAAATATAGCAAGATTGGTTTTGATACATCCCCATATAGGTAAAATATGGTAAGATGATTGTCATAATCTAAAGCCATGTGAGGTTTACAGCTACAGCGGAGGCCGTCAGGCCGTACCAGCGAGATCATTTTTTCGACATCTTGGATCCAGAGAATTACCCGAAATGGATCCATCCATGATAGAAATGGAGGTTTCAATGCGAACATCTTATGAACATATGGAAACATCCCCTATAAATCTCGAACTAAATAAGATGTTCTAGCCGGTAAAATCATCTACAAATCGGGAAATTTCCAGCAAGCCACGTTTGATTGCCGGAGGGCACATACCATTTTGTGTTGGTCAAGATCTTACATTTCTGTCTCTAATCTTAACTTCCAATTTTTAGTGTGGGGTCTGTTTCGCCATTTTCCAAACGGCTAAACCAGCATATGTGCATTGGTAGTATAGGCAAGTACGTTTGTCGCTTGACCCCCCATTTGTTTGGCTAAGACAGATCTAATGTGCGTAAGGCAATAATAAACTTTTGGTGGTTTAGAATGTTCGACCCAATATGAAAAAAAGGGAATGGTTTACTATTGATACTTGCTTTACTAACATGACAGATCATATAATCTCATGATCTTCCCATTAAAACCTCCATTTTTTTTGGGGAAATTATAAATTTCCCATTCTTGCGAGGCCCAGGCGAATTTTCCCCATGTTTGGTGCTTGACTCGCGCAGAGGTTCCATCCCAACAATGTGATCCAACGTGACCTCCCCGCCTCCTATCTGGTGACGAAGAAAGTACAGGTGCCGTTTGACGCCGCTGTGCGTCCGCTGCGTCGGCGTGAACAGCCATGGCTGTTGAATTACCCAATACGGGTATCCCCGTTATATCATGTTACCCTCTGATAAATAAACAGTTGGACCCTGAAAATCACCAATTTTTATTGGAAACTAGTCTTCCAACTCCTATTTGCCAGGGTCTATGTTAATTTACCAGAGGGTATATCATGTTATATCCAAGTATATCCAAGTATATCCAAGTATATCCAAGTATATCCAAGTATATCCACATGGAATATTCCATGATATCCCCTAAAATATACCGTTAATATACCATTATATCATATCCCCGTTGAATATCCATCTTGGATTGTTAATTCAAGTGAAATCATGCATTTTCAACATCTTGGATGCTTAAATGTCCATTCTGGATGGTTCAAATGGTTCAAATCCAAATGTGTGATGGTAAAGTCCCAATTTCATCACATTTTCCAGTATTTTTGATGGTTCAATCTGCATTTTTCACCACTTTTGGTTCAAAAATCTCATGGCAATCCAACCTCCGGAACCGGCGGAACCAGCGCATGGCTTGCAGGAGGACCTCGGCCGCATCGATGAAAGTGATAGGCGCGGCCAAAGATGGAGTTTTTAGGACCATTGGTTTGGGGATGAATCTGGGTAAATTATAACGACCTCACTACGACCTCACTGGAAATCATGGTTAGTAAGGGAATTCATCCCCAAATGGCCTTAATTCAGGTTAGTGAAATATTATAATTTACCCAGAATGAATGGTGATTTAAGGCTCCTACAATGGAGATAAATGGGGATTAATGGGGATTTTCATGGGAAATATAGTGGTATCATGTGGGAGATGAAAAGGGTATAGTATGGAATCTTATTTTATATAATGGATCATCTGGGAAACTTTCATTACGACCGAAGCCTGTTCTTCGGAAGCCTGGATGGGACTTAGATATAGGGAATGATCCCCTTTAATGGCCGCAAGTTTCAGCCTTAAAAAAATTACGCACCATTTGATGGTAGAAAAAAGTGGCTGAAAAACGATGGTTTATGGTAGATACAACGAACTAGTTCATGGGGGTTATAATGGTTTATAAACCAACTTATAACTGGGGGGGCCCCATCCTGCAGATCACACAATGAATCATATAGTCAATCTTACTGTATATTTTTTTAGTTACTGTAATCATTACAATAATATAGAATCATAGAACCTCAATGTTGGTGAATTCAGCGATTATATATATATATGATCATATGGGGTTTTCTTAAAATAGGGGTACCCCCTAAACATCCAAGTCATTAGACCATTTTAGTATTGAAACCTATGGTTTTGGGGTACCCTCATTTGAGGAAACCCTCATATCCCCATGATATTCCCAATACCTTCCATCCGTCATCCATCCGTCGGATGGCAGGGGCTGCTTCGCCCTGGAGTTCGGCGGGCTGGTGGCTGTGCTTGCGCCCGGAATCTGAGTGAAAATGTGGGGATCCCACGAAAAAAACTTGCAATTTTCGTAGGGATGAAGTAGTGACACCATGAACAATGATGTCAAACATGCTGGTTCTTTTGGGAGGAACATGTGTGTATATATATATATAATGGAATATACCTATCCAACTTTATATGATATCTTGTGTGTGTGAAAATGAAGGATTTACCTCCTTACGTTGTGGCCGTTTTGGCAAAATTCACCAGTGGATTCCAGTGGATAGACTGGCATAGACGTTAACCAGTTTCTTCGGACCATCGTTAAATAGCCATAGCCAACCAGAATAATGGGATGGTTCATTATATATCAATATCCTTACGCTTATCGGTTAAGTTTATCACTTGAAGTTTTTTTTTTAAACATATCAAAAAACATGTCATTCATAAAATATACAAAGGAGCTGATTATTATAATTGTTAGAGATCTTTATTTTCAGACTATATATATATATAGGATGGATCATGAATTTACATTTCATTGACCATGAGTTGATCATTTTTTGAATTTCCTTCGGGATCAACATAAAAATCAAAAAATCTGCGGAATCTACGGAGATGATTCCCCCGGACCAAAATTTATTTCCCCAGGGATGCAGGGCCCTGGATCAAATCCATGGAATCCATGGATCAGAGAGAGAGAGAGAGAGATTTGCTGGTTATTTTGGATCGATCTGTTTGAGATCTTTGCCTGATTTTTCCATATCTTGGCCAGGTAAAATATGTAAAATGCTGGGTTTTTCCGGGGTTTTCAGTCATAAGAAGGGGATTCCAACCAGATATACAGATCCCTACAATAAATCAGCATGGACCTTGTGGTAATTTAAGATTATGTACTATGGAACATGTCACATTTCTAGATGATTTACCAATCAAATCCTATCAAACATGTTTATTTTCCCATAGCCAACTGGTAAATTACCAGAGGGTATCCCCATTTTATCCAGTGATATTCCCATGAATATTCCATTATATCCCCAGTTAAATCATAAATCATCACCAAAAAAAATACCCTCTGGTTATGACTAACATAGCCGTGGAAAGATCCACCATTTTTAAGAACGGTGTTTACCATCTATTTCGATTAGGGCCATCGAAAAACCATGGCGAAGTGTGAATGTCATAACCAGAGGGTATCTCAATATAACAATCATTAATTGTTTAACCATTATTAACCATTATTAACCATTATTAACCATTATTAACGATTATTAACCATTCATCATCATTAACCATTAAATTAACCATGGATTCAATTGGTGTTTCCCAAAAACCAATCTCCTGGCCGCTACCAGGTTCGTGTGCGCTGCAATATTCTCCTGCGGATCCATGCTGCTTGTCTTCCTGGTGAAAGCCTGGGGTTTCCCTGTCATGTTTGATTCAATGATTCAATGGCCATGCAACATGAACCTAAATTGAACCGATTGATAAAGGAGGTACCGATTCCATATATGTTTGGCCTATATATATATATATATCAGGCCTAAATTTGAGGGAATATCCCAGCAAAATATGGCAACACATATGGTACTAACGTACCTTCGTTTTAGGATCCTGAAGATCTCCCATTGAATGATGTGCCAAGTTGCAACGACCGGTGAAGGTTGGTCCCACAGCCAGAGCAATAAAAAAGTTGAAGTGACAGTGAAGATATGGCGAAAATACATTGCCCAGTCCGTAGGCTTAAAACGTCTGGAGGGCGGGGGCACCTTGCACGGCAAGGTGCTGGAAAATGGAAAAGGGGTGCGCGGAAATCAGTATTTTTCATGCTTCAAATGTGATTCTTGGTGAAAATGCGGGGTTCATCCAAAAAAAATCTGGTGTTCTTGCCTGATGTTTGCTAATCAATCCCAAAATTGCGGTGCCCTTTTAATTGATCCTTCCATCAAGAGTATGTGATCTTTGATGGGGAACAGGCTGCTATGTGGTGCAACACACCATTTTAAAATTGGCTCTTGAGAGACTTGAGTTTCAAAGATTCCTAAGAGATCACCATAGATCACCTGTGGCAGCCAAACAAGATCGGTCCAGTGCCGTCATGCCTATGGATCCAGCTTGACTTCAGGAATATCATTTTTTCCTTTTTTTTCCTATTTTTTCCAAGGTTTACAACACCTGCGCTTCAAGTGATTCAAGAATTCAATAGAATTATCAGGGATTTTTGCCCCAATCTTATGGTTTGGTGTTGATGAAAGCCCATGAAAATCCTCAATTTTAGGCCAATATACATGAAGATCCTAAAATTTGGTGAAGCAATCTGAAAATCCATGGAATCCATGGGACATCCAAAAAAATCAAAGCTTTTAAGTGTGTTTTTGTCAAAGTCCTACTGGTTCCCTGCTGCTTGAGGTTCCTGTACAGCGTTTTGGCACCGCATACGAAAGCCGCCCGCTGCTGTGCGCGGCGCGGTTCGCATGCGGACGTTCCGTCCTCGATGGAGTCGAAGCTTGGAACGCGCGGAGGTTTTTTGGAGTCGCACATTTGGCCAAGACTAGGTCAATCTTACATGGATACCAGGTTATATCTCCCATAAAGCCCAGTTGAGCAAGTTATTCTGTGTGTCAACTTAGCTATGGATTGCTAGGTCAATCTTACATGGATACAAACTAATCCGCTATAGTCTTTTGGTATTAATGGGAATATCTGCGTTCACCAACATTCAGAATTTGTCATTTTTTGCAGGGTATCCGGCTGATTGGCAATGAAGACATGCAATGCGACTGATGAAATCCAATCCAGGAAACCATCATTTGCGAAAAAAAAGCTTCATGGATATCTGGCTGGTGGTTTGGAACATTAAACCATCAACAATAGGGACTTCATATGGCTTAATGGGACTTAGTATATCTTAATATAGACTTAATATCTATATACTGGTTGGTGGTTTGGAACATGGCTGGATGACATGACTTTCCATTCAGTTGGGAATGGAAAATCATCCCAACTGACGAACTCCATCATTTTTCAGAGGGGTAGGTATACCACCAACCAGATATGTAACGATTGTTATTTCTGGGGATTTCACCAACGATGGGGGATCAAACCTGATTTGACCAACAGAAATTTGCATTTTATAGTGCTGTTTTTGGGGGATTTGGCCATCAACAAGTGATATTCAACCATTTCAAAAGAATGGGATTACCTTTCACCCACTGTGTGAACCTAGCATTCCGGAAAATAAATTGGTACCAAAAGAATGGGACTACAGTTCCGGAAAATCAGTGGGTCTTTGATGGTCTTTGTCAGAAGAGATTCTAGCATAATTTTCCCAAATGTGTTTTTTTTTGGAGATCTGCAGGAAATCCCAAAAAAGCGCAACTCATGTGAAAAGTCATGGTTTTAGCCCCATAAACCAATCCATTTACCTCGATTTCTTGAAGATGATTCTTCATTTCCCCATTAGAGGATGGTGCCCCCCAGTGATGTTTGTTGGTTTATAACCCCATCTAAATTTAGTTATTTGATGTTATTTGCATATCATACACTTATTGGTATTACAGTTACCAACTTAGCTAACGAACTACGGCCCCATCCTGTACTCAAAAAAGGTTCAACAGCTGGGTTCCTGCATCATCCTGCATCGCTGTGTCGGCCTGAGGTAACTTGCGAAGCAAGCAGGACGCCATGAGGTGCACGACTGCTGAGTTCGTACATTGCTGAAGGGTGCTGTCCTCTTTTTTGGACGCACACGAGTCACACTACCTGACTAATTCAGAATCGATTTGTAGCACGAAAAACACTGTACAGATTTTGAGAAAAAATTCGGGTTTTCATCCCAACAATAATAAGAATTATATATATACTGGTTGGTAGCCACGCTGTGATTGAATCAGTTTACACAGAAAAATATAATGCAGCATGGAAGAAGCATGGCTACTAACCTGGGGTGAAGACCCAAGATTCGTACAGCCGATTCTTTGTACATCTCAGCTAGCGCAGTATCCTGGAACTCCAACTTTTTGAACCGTGAGCCAAGTGCCCCTGCTGGGCCATGCTTTCGGAACTCTCCGATTGCCCACTGGGAAGGTTCAACAAGATACAGGTTTTGGGCGGATGGTCCCGTTGTTTGATAGGTTGGTGGTTTTAAATATCAGGATGGGTGAGTTGAACGAGAACCTGATAACCTAGTAGATCTAGTAGGCTATCTACTGCAGACATCTGTAGACTGTGATTGCAAATCTTGGTTTTACATGGTAAGGCATCGTTGACCGAGATGGTTTTTACAACATTTTGCTGAGACTTTTGGACACATATTTGGAATGAACCTTGCGGGAAGAACTTCAGAAACTGCGAGCAGCAGAAAAAAATCAGTTTGTCCATCCTGTTACCGTAGAATTTCTCCCTGCGATCCTGAATCCTTTGTGGATACGGTGCAGGCCATCGATGGGTTACGGTTACGGATATGGTGGCTATGACCTTCCATACTCGTTGGGGGGACCAAAGACTCGCGGATCTCACTGGGATGCGACCCTGGGGGGGTTCCTGCTGGAGGGTTACGTACCTCAACTTCTGGGCATAATGGGGTTAATTACCATGCTTATGTCCATTAATCAATTGCATGCACCCAATAGAATCCAATAGATTAACAATCCCAATATAATGTGTCAGTATATATATATATAGACATACAGTATATTATGATATAATATAATATTATACTATTTAATGATATGATTATATGATATTATTATATGATATTATTATATGATGTTATTATATGACATTATTATATGACATTATTATATGATATTGTTATATGATATTATATGATATCATATTACTGTATATATTGTATATATATATATTATACACATAAATACTCCCCACGAAACTCGTCTTAAATCACCTTCTTATTCATAATAGACATAGATGAAAACAGTTAACCCATTTCAAGTGCAGTTTTTGTTTATCGGTCCCCGGTGGCGGATGCAGAGGAACCGAAGATCCTCGTCCTTGGGCGCTGGAAACCGCAGAAGTTCCGCCCGGGATCCAACTCCTTGGGCACCGAAAACGTCGGAAAAAAACACATCCGTTGGATCCGTTGGATCCCATTTGGTATAGGAAAACCATGGGAAAACCATAGGAAAACCATAGGAAAACCATAGGAAAACCATAGGAAAATGGAGATTTACCCTCTGGTCATTTAACATAGCCATGGTATAGATGGCTCATTTATAGATGATTTCCCAGCGAACGAAACCTCTTATGAGGGATTTTCCATGGCTATGTTAAATAACCAAATGGTAACTGGTCAAACCCTAGATGTGTATAGATGTGTACTTAATTGTGACCCTTTGTTGGCAGGCATTCGGTTGGTGCTCCAAGCTGTGTCACATATGTCATATGTCACCGGAGTATAGTTGATGTGTACTTTAGTATTTTTTTTGTGTTTTTGCAGGCCTGAGAAGAGATATGAAAGCGGTCGAAGTACAATGACATTTATGGGTCCAGCGGAGGGAACGAAAGCCAACTAGTGTGGGGTCAAAACATGGATTGTTTTTCCAAACCCAGCATTTTTGGATACCCTCTGGTAAACAAACATATCTGTCGAAAATGGTCATTTATAGTTGATGTACCCATTCAAAATGGTGATTTTCCATGATTTTCCATAGTTATGTTAGTTTACCAGAGGGTGATTTTGGTTGCTTCTTCACCATCTTCCCTTGCTGATGACTTGTTTTTTCCCGAAGGGACTAGCTTGTCGGGTCAAGTGTGAAATATGTGAGACATATTTTTTGGGTCTAGTTAGGATGAGATATACTAGCACCAAAAAAACGGCCCAAAAAGATGGAAGGGTCTATATAGTTGGAAATTTACTAAACCCCCAAAGATGAGTTTGTTTCAGGTGATTGCGTAGATTTTCCCAATGGAACATCCACCGTGACTGGGGAATCTATAGTGAATACCCTCCGGTAATTTAACATAGCTATTGAACATGGCACATAGAAATAGTTGATTTCCTCTTAAAGATGGTGATTTTCCAGTTCGCTATGTAAACGTTTACCATAGGGTATGTTTTTTTTTTTTGGGGGACCCCGAATCAGCAAATCCAAAAGATTTTCAGATTGACGACGGAGTTTTTCCGGTTTTTCAGGGGGGTACTGAGGCGATGCCAGAGACAACTCTGCGGGAACTCTTTGAAGCTTACACCAGGCGTTTTTGGCGGATCGATCTCGCTGAAATTTCATGGATTTCACTGGTTTTATTGGGATTTAACATGATTTAATCATGGAGAATTGATGAAAATTGAGGATTTTTAAGATGATTTAACAATCAAACATGATGAACAAGTGATAATTTACCAATCCAACATAGTGATCAATGGGGATTTAACCATGAAACAGTGGGATTTCACGAATGGGTAATAGAAATAACTGAAGTCCAGCATGACTTATGTTTCGGAGTTGGAGTAGCATGTGTAAGAAGGATTGGTGCCAGACGAACAGGTCGTTGGCGATTTCGCCAGCAGCATCCCCTTGCTCGATCCTGTGGGTGAAACCGATATTTTAGCCGACTCCATCCCAAAAATGAAGGGAATGCACCTAAAAACATGTTGTGAACACCTTTTTATTTTTGGCATTTGTTCCCCAATGAATTCCCAGGTTTCCTATTTTTCACGAAGGTTGGATGGATCATTGATGGGTGGAACATGATGGAACTCATTGAATTTTCCTATTTATACAGTATATTTACACTATATTACCATAAAGATATAATGTAATATAATATAATGTATATAATATGTTATAAGACACACACATATATATATACATACACATGTCGCTGTTCACTTCTATAATGTTTGAAGCTGTATAGATATGACTGGTACATTTAATATAACATTATATAATTATAGTAAGTAAACTAAATCATAGTAAACCAACCTACAAAGTGGTGCCCAGTTCGTTAGCTAAGTTGGTGAACATAACTTCAATACCTATGATTTATGGTAGATATATCTCTTTACTTACTATGGTTTATAAACCAACGTTTACATCACTGCGGGGGGCACAAGCTGCCTTTCGTCGCCAGGGTGGAGGAGATTGATGGCTACAAGTGCGAAAAATGCAACTCCAGGTGGCCTTTTTTCCGTATAGTGATTTTCGTATTGATTTTGGTGTTGAGAATGGTGGTTAGTAATGGTTAGTAATGGTTAATAATGGTTGTCATAATTAGTACTGATGAGTAATGGTTGATTAAATTGTTAATAGTGGTTGATTAAATGGTTAAGAATGGTTGATTTCATGGTTAATAATGGTTGTCATAATGGTTAATAATGGTTAATAAAGGTTAGTACTGATAAATAATAGTGGCCGTAAAAGAGTGAGTTAGTTTCCGTTTCGGTTTCATCCTGCTCCTGTAGTGATGAATGTTAATACTGGCTAAGGATGATTGATACTGATTAATACTGATCAATAATGGTTAATCATGATTAGTACTGATGAGTAATGGTTGATTAAATGGTTAATAATGTGATTTCATGGTTAAAAAATGGTTAATGATGGTTGATGATTTACTGATCAAACATGGCTAAGAATGAATCTCTTTTCCTGCAGCCTTCAACGCTTGCTGGAAAATGGCTCGGCCACAGTTCGGTGATTTTCCCGAAGGCATGCCATGTTTGAGGACGCCGGAGGGTAAGTACTGTTATTCATGGTGAAAATATCCATTACTGGTTGGTGGTTTGAAACATTTTTTATTTTTCCATATTGGGAATAATAATCCCAACTGACTAATATTTTTCAGAGGGGTTGAAACCACCAACCAGATTAATAAGTAGAAGAACTATAACCATGGATAAGTAGGCATTACAACTATAACCTGCTAATAACTGCCATTATAACTATAACTGAACCTGGCAATGTTTTTTTTCAACGAACTAAACCTCCAGCCATCGGCCGTTGGTTCTTTTTTTTCGCAGGCTTGGCTGTGAACGGAGCAGCCACATCAAAAACCCGCCCAACATCTTGGTGGTTTACATCTCCCGACAGAAGGACACCAATCGCTTCGGTAAGATCAAACGCCATGTGGAGTCGGGAGTCCCGGTGAACATGTTGGAAGGCCAATGCAAATTGAGGGATCAGACATGATCAGATTGTAAATTTGGATTCAATTATTCAACTACTTCTTTTTACAAATTCCGATGATTCGGAATTTTTCAAGCTGAAGCTGCTGTCACATCAGTAGTTGAGGCTGCACACATTTATATACTTCGAGTATGATTTGCTTGCGACGGACTTCAGCCGATTGATAGCTTGCCAGAGCAAATTCTGTTGAACTGTTCAGAGGTATCATTTGGGTTTAGCACCCTTCGAGCCAGTTTATGAGTTTATCATCTTAGTCTGTGAGTCTATTTAGTATATTAACCATTATTAACCATATATTAACAGTAGATTAACCATATATTAACCACAATGGTAGGTCAACCCCAATGGATTCTGACCCTTTTCTTTAGTATTTGATGACGTGATCATCCTGGCGCCCCTCTCATCCTACCCTTGGTGCATCGCCACGGTCGCGACCGGAGATTCCCTCAGCAATTTGATCTGTCACCCTTTGTGGAGGCCGAACGATTTGGAGTTGGACGAATTGCAACATCAACGGGTTAACTGGGGATACATATCATGGTTGTTAAGCATCGAAAAGTAAAGTGATACTGGATATATCATGATATATCCGGGATTTAAGATGTGATTTTTCAGCATCTAAGGTGATGATATAGCTAGTGGGAATATCAGTGAACCAATGAGATGGTGATGATCTCGCAGCCGAAATCGGGTTTAAAACAACCACCAGATATGATTCTGGGATTTTCTAACCGCTACCCTCTGGTAAATTAACTTGTTGACCCTGAAAATCACCCATTTTTAGAGGAAACTAATCTTCCAACCCTGACAACTACCAGGGTCTATGTTAATTTACTGGAGGGTATTGGTTGACCTGCGACATTAGGAACTTGGAGAAATTCTGGATCATGAGTGAACCGGGGTTCCCGTGCACGGAACGGCGGCTGGGACTTTCCTGGGACTTTCTGGGAAGAAAACGTGATGGGACGAACGAGGAACGATACATCACGGGTATTCAGCCAGTTGATTCAAAACTCCGCTTTGGTCAATCTTACATGGATACAAACTAATCCTTTAGTCTTTTGGTATTAATGGGAATATCTACGTTCACCAGCAAAGAATTTGTCATTTTTTGCAGGGTATCTAAGATTGGCAATGACTCCGCTTTGGTCATGTTGAGATTAGATCTACAGAATCTAACATGAGGGGGTCCCGGGCCGTCCCGGGGTCCCGCTTTCTGCCTTCCCTTTTTAGTAAGCCAGTAAGCCAGTGCATTATTTCTTTTCTCAATGGGAAGATATAGAGTACCGCTAAAGAAAGAAGTTCTTTTCCAGGTTGACACGCGATTTTGTAACTTGTTTGATGCTTACAATCCACATGTTTGATGGCTAAATTGTCATGTTTGATGGCTAAATCACGCTGAATCCAAATGTGTTTCATGGCTACAGGCTACATCCTAATTTTGTTTCGTGGGGTACCTATCCCAGAAATTCCCAGCATAAGTTCAAGGGAAAAGCTACAGGACAACTATAATATATATATAATAATATATATATAATATAATATAATATAATATAATATAATATATATATATATACATACTTTCTAGACATATGTACTAGATACACATGTATATAAACATATGTATATATATACATATGTTAGTATAATTTAATATAATTAAAATCAATATATAAGTATTGATTTATGTATTTGAGTAACCAAGAAAATTATTGTAATACTAATTGAGTCTTGCTTCGCCTTGGCCTTTCCGAGGTTGCACAAAACCTTTATAACTGATAGGGGACGACCCTCTCCGGGAATTCTGAAATCCTCACAACCAATGACCCTAATTTGTGCATGGCATTAAATTGATCATATAATTTTGTCCGCTACTATTATATATAGCAGCTATAATCATATATATATATATATATTGCTGATTGGTGGTTTGGAACATTTGGTTTATTTTTCCATTCAGTTGGGAATTTCATCATCCCAACTGACGAACTCACTCCATCATTTTTCAGAGGTGTAGGTCAACCACCAAGCAGATATATTATCAACCATCATTAATCATATATAAACCATATGTTAACCATATATTAACCATATATTAACCATCATCATTGACCATATATAGTGGATTTACCCATTGAATGATATCCTCATATTTTCCTGTCATTTCAGGAACGGATTGATTGGAGGTACCGATTCCATATATTTTTGGCCTATTTTTCAAGGCAATGTTTACGGGAATATCCCCAGGAAATACGGCCTGAAAAATGGTACGTTTACGTACCTCCATCAATTGGATCCTGACCATTGATGATAGGAAACCAGTATAATGGTAGCCCAGTGGGTTCAGAATGTTAATAACCATAATGTTACAATGTGGGGCCCCCCAGTTATAAGTTGGTTTATAAACCCCACTAACTATAGTTATAAGTACCATAAACCATAGTTATGGGAGTTATAAACCAACTTAGCTATCTAGGTCAATACCTATAGATACATTTTTAGTGGGATGAACATCCATAAATCCCAGCTATTTTGATGTGAACTACAGGGGTACAAGGTTTTGACACACTGCCATGTTAATAATGTTAATAAGTTGGTTTATAAACCATAGTTATGGGAGTTATAAACCAACTTAGCTATCTAGGGGGCACCACCTTGTAATAATGTTAATAACTGTGCACATATCCTTGGGTCAAAAACCTGCTTCGCCAGGAGGAAAGGCCCCGGGGTGACCTGACGTATCGTCTCTACGGAGTGGTTGTGCCTTGGAACATTTTTTGCCCATCGAAAAATCATAAAACATCCGGATTTCAGATGATTGAAACATCAAACATGGTGAAAACACAGATGATTTTTCACATGATAATTTAACGTAGCTATGGAAAATCATCATTTTTGATGGGAAAACTCACTATAAATGGCCATTTTCAATAGCTTTTTGTCTGTTTACCAGAGGGTAAACATGATTTGACTATCCAATTTGGTGGTGGATTTAAGCATCAAACCGTGGTTTTTACAACAGGGATCTGAGGATGAATCAAAATGGTAAACATTCACAGGATCTAAGCATCGAATCATCGCGGACCAAAAACGGACTGAACCATCAACAGTTGTGGCATTTACCCTCTATGGAAAGATCCACCATTTTTGATGGGAAAATCCACTATCTCTATGGTCATTTTCAATAGCTATGTAACAAATTACCAGAGGGTAACCATCAATAAGTGGCATTTAACCAGTGAATACTGGATATTACTGGATACAGGATTGTCCGACAAATGATGCAAGCCGCCATGATATTTAGCCAATATCATGAACTATGTATGATACTGTATGATGCAATTTTGAATTATGGATTTATGGGGATATATTGCTGTAACACGATATTTTCCTGGGAAGTGTTTTTTCAAACACATCCTTCAGGAGTTGTGTAAAAAATGATAGTTTCCCACATACTTCAGTAAAATGCTCCATTTTTTCTGACTTTGGGAACGGTGGTTTCACCAGCTTTGGGATCCCCAAGATTGGGTTTCCCGATCTTTGCCATGTCAGGCAAGCTAAGCCCAAAACTGGGAAAATTCGAAGTCTTGTTCGATGATTTTCCTGGCCAACTAAACCTCCATGTTTAGCTCGTTTTCCATGGTCGTTGAGGTGCACAAAGATGTCAACAACTCCACCTTTTTTGGGCACTACATCGCCTATGTCTCCCGGCCTGTTTAGCTCAGGAAATCTCTACCGTTGGTCTACCGTGGGAGATCCTGTTTTCTAGCATCTCTTTGTGGGAACATGAGGTAAAAAAAACACTACCCTCTGGTAAACTAACATAGCTATTGAAAATGGCCATTTATAGTGGATTTACCCATTAACAATGGTGATTTTCCATAGTTATGTTAGTTTACCAGAGAGTAGATGCTGGGGCACCAAGCCACAATCTAGTGAATCTAGCGTAATGTCGGTCAAACAATGCAATTTTTACATATTTTTACCACCCAGAAATGGGAATGGTAACCATCCCACCTATAAAAATTGTGATGACTGGGGGATGGTGCAAATGGCATTGTTTTATTCACATTATAAGTGAATATCGGTGATCCGTGAGCATCGCTAGCACATGCCCCAGGGCTAATTATTCTATTTCCAAGTCGCTTTCAATATCTTTCAACCCTGCTCATTCAGCAAATATTCGTAAATATTCACGATGTATAGCACCACCAAAAAGATAGAAACACAATTTACCATCATTTTGGTGTTTTTTTTTCTATATGATATTTGATATATTTGTCTCCAAGTTGCAAGTGAGATCAACTTGGTCAGTTCCAGCTCGTGTGTAGTTTGTGAGTGACAGTTTTCTACAGTTTTTCTCAAATCAACATCTCAGAGCATGTGTGGCAGTATGGCAAATAATATGGAAATTTGTTTTTCATCCCTGGAGCTCTTTGATACGTTGTTTTTTCGAGATTTGATTACGCTTTGCAAAGGTTTGCATCTCTGAACATGTGCAGATTGCATCAATGGGGGTTAAGCCATGTTGAATCGCGGCAGGTGAAAACTGATGGACGGTGCCACTCTTAGGCGATGATCGATGGAATTGATGGCCGGGGGAGTACCCAAAATTGGAGTCGGGGGGAGTAGCCTCCAGAAATCGTTTAAAACCTTCCATTTATAGGGGGATTTTCAATTGCCACGTTTGATCATGTGCTATTAAAATGGTACCCCCCAATTAAACAACCCAGGTGGTTCTTTCATCCGGGGTTGACAGTGTACAATCTGGTTGACAAATGCTTTCCCGCCGTATTTAAGAATCCCTATATGGTCATGATTAGCTAGTAAAAACTCTTTGTGGTAATCTACCAGCAAAGGTACAACTTAAGTTCTGCTCACGAATGAGGGCCCAGAAGACAGACCTCAGAAGAACCGGCCCAACCTGGTGCTGTTGCTGGCCCTATCATTTACCCTTTTTCAAGGAGAGGCTCAAGATTCCGGACCAAGACATGGTTGATTTCTGGGTCAACCAACTTGATGGCTAGTTTCATCCTGAGCAGCCTGAACATATCATTTTTTAAGGTCAGTATCAAAAAACCAGGCATGATTTGCGGGTCCTTTGTGACTTGTTGTTTTTCTGGCCCGTGTTCACATTCCAATCAGCAAGTTTCCCTACCACCCGTTTCCAGAGCTAGCATGTTTAGGAAAATCATACATTTTTCCAAAATCAGTTAAAGATAAAAATCTGTATAGTAATCCTGAAGTAGATAGAAGAATGGACTTTTCAAACATATTCCCGTTCTAGTGAGGATTGTTTGACATTTCCATATTCTACTCCAGGATGAAGAGAAATCCTGCAGGATGGGGCCACTCGGGTATACAGTTATACATAGCAAACTGTTAACGCATCAGAGGGTAAACTATAGCCACAGAATTTAGATTTATAATTTATAGATACTACCTCCAATGTGGGCCCCCTCAGTTGGTTTATAAATCCCATGACAACATATTGAAAACTAGTTTGTTATAAGTATCATGAATATTATAGTTACTGGCGTTTTCCCAATCAACCCTAGTAACAATATGCTGGGCCCCACTTTGTAGGGAAATCATCTATAAATGGGTCATTTTCCGTTTTCACGAAATTCCATTACTTACTCACTCCCACTATTGATTGTACCCTTTGGTAAACTAACAGTTAGAGAACTGGAACACTGGAACATCACCATCTTTAAGTTCAGTAAATCAAGTAAATCAACGCTAGGTCAATCTTACATGGATACAAACTAATCCTTTAATCTTTTGGTATTAATGGGAATATCTACGTTCACCAGCATTCAGAATTTGTCATTTTTTGCAGGGGCCCTCTGGCTGATTGGCAATGATATATAACTATAACTATATAGTTATTCCCATTGAATCTCATTAAATCCCATTAAATCCCATTAAATCCCAGTAAATCCCATTAAATCAACGAACTTTCGCCATGGGCCATGTGGCTTCCAGTACGAACCGCCTGAGGTGGCGCATGATGGATGATGCCTCGGTCTCACCCTGCTCCTGGGCCACGGTGCAGGACGCCAGGGAACGCCATGAACCCAGGGGATCTACAATGAAAACTCGAGATTCAGCCATGAAAAACATAGGGGTTTTTAGCGGGAAAACATGTTAGAAAACATGTTAGAAAACTGCAATTTTTTGGCTTTTTGAAGTCGGGAAAAAGATACTTAAGTCACGATTTAACCATCAAATGTTGGTCTTGACACAATCAAAAAACGGTGCATCCAAGAAGGTGATCTGTGTTAGCCTTCAGTCATCAAACAGTGGGGCGTCACCAAGAAGGCCGAATCCTTCGGTGAATTATACGGACAAAGTGGGGACCCCCAGATAGCTAAGTTGGTTGATAAAACTCCAAGAACCTATGGTTTGTGATACTTGTAATATCTCGTAACTACGTATAGTCGTATAGTTAATGGGGGTTATAGGCTAGTTATAGGCTGTCAAAACATAAATGGGTGGCCCCACATTGTACTATATCCGGATGTATGGTGCATCAAAAATTGGCATATAAGTGATAGATGATGGTTGGTTGATGGCAATGGTAGTACCAAACGCATCAACAATATGTGACTATGTATATATATATATACTGGGGGTTGAACTGACAATAAGTATATATGACTATGAAGAGTCCTCATGAACATCAACCATTCTTTAGGTTTTTTTTTCCATAATCATCCCCACGTCCTCAGGGATTTTCTTCAAGGATTTTCCGCTGCGGTATCTATCGATTGGGAGAAGGTCGATCGTTTCATCAAGCTTTTGGAATTTTCGCGGTCTCGTGGTGATTTGGAAAGATTACCCTCTGGTAATTTAACATATAGCTATGGAAAATGGCCCAGTTAGTTCGTTGATTTATCCATGAAGAATGGTGATTTTCCATGGCTATGTAAACGTTTACCAGAGGGTAAAACCTTGTAAATGTTTTCCAGGTGTCCCATGGTGTCCCTAGCAAAATGGAAAGGTGTGATTGAAACTGTTCATGGTGAACATGTTGGGGTTTCAACTCTGTCCGCTTAAAATCTTCAAGTCATGGTGAAGGGATCAGTGAATCAGCGGCCATCCAGGACCAACAAGCCGATCTCTTGTTCTATGCTGCCAACGAGGTGGTGATGTGTTGAGGGTCGAGAAATCGACATGGGGATGACGTGATGTGTTGAGGTTTCTTCATATGGAAGATCTGGTTGGTGGTTTGGAACCATGGAATTTTCTGACTTTCCATATATTGGGAACAATAATCCCATTTGACTCAGAGGGGTTGAAACCACCACCAAGAGATGTTTACCTGATTCTACATGACTCTTACATGACATCCCAATCGGATTAAATCATAGCTTTTCAAAACGTTAAAAATTGAGGACCAGCAGCCATCTGCTGGATGCAACAAATATCCAGCAGCCACTTGTTTTTTTTCTATTTGTCATAGAATTGGATGATGGGAAAATTTACAGGAAAACCCTATTTGATGGTAAAAACCCATGGGTTTACGGCTTCGATTTTCCCTTAAACCAACCCAATGAATTTGACAAAAAAGAAATTGGCGAAAAAATCCAGAGATTTTCTCCGACTGGCCCTGAAACATGTCGGGGCTATCCCGGGATATCTCGGGATGGAGAGGTGGATCCACCTCCCCTGCACTTCGAGCCGAAGAGGCGCAGCACCGGTGGTTGTTTACCGTGGAAAATGGCCCATTTATAGATGACTTTCCCAGCTGGAAACCACCAATCAATCACCATTTCACCATAGCCTCTGGTAAACATACAAAAAGCTATTGAAAATGGCCATGGAAATAGTTGATTTACCATGATTTAACCATGAAAAATGGTGATTTTCCATAGTTATGTTAACGTTTACCAGAGGGTAACTATAATAACAACAGTGTATGATACTGTATAAACCAGCTTATAACCTAACTGTTTTTTTTCACCAACTTATATCAACTTATAACTTAACTGTGGGGCACCATCCTGTAATGTTCCAGCCAGAAGGCAAGAATGGTCATGGGGCATGGATGGACATGGACATTACGCCTATGACTCCGACTATGAGATCCTTGTCCTTTGAACATTTTGAACCTTGTAGCGCAACAACTCTAGATGTCTGCAAGAGGGTGCTGCATGTTGTTTCTTGGTCGAATCAAAATCTTGCACCAATTTCTTTACTGTCCTATAATTTCCCTATAAATTCCCCACAAATTCCCTATAAATCCCTGGTTAGCGCTTAGCGTTTGGGCGTCGCTGACCTCCAGCTGTGTTGAATTTTCCATCTCGAGGCCAGACGTAGTCAATGGAGAAAACACCGGAGAAAACAACGGATCCGACGTCACGTTCAAGGCATCGGTGCAGATTTTTGGTGTGGCTATGGAAATTAACAGTTTGCGAACTGGAAAATGGCAATGGCCCAGTCGAAATAGTTGATTTACATTGATTTACCATGATTTACCATGATTTACCCAGCTACAAAATGGTGATTTTCCATAGTTCAAGGCTTGGGTTGATGACATAGCAACCTATGGCGACCCCAGAAAAACCTGGGGGTTCATCCCAAGCTGGCTATGGGAGTCGTGCAACAAAGGTCCAAGGTTTTTAATTGCGGCCGCCAGGGTTCCAACATGAGACCCCGCGTTTTTTTTTTTTTCTGAGTTCGCGTAAGTATTTTTTTTGGGCAAACGATTCAGCGAAAGGTTTTAACATGAGACCCCCGCGAAAGGTAAACGTGGGGGTCGCGAAAGAGTCGTGAAAGTAATTGTGTTTATTCGCCAAGAATGGCCGTTTGCAGATAAAATAACTTAGAACAACCGCCATATTATATATATATAATTGCAGTATATACTATAGTTAGACTTACATATATGGCATCTGTAAGTGACCTCAATTCAGTTTGATGTTAAGTGACCTCTAAACAAGGTCACTTCGAAGATGCTGGTATATATATATATAATATTTCTGTATGGCTTAAATATGGGTTATATACAAGTTATAAACCATTTAATTGTATTCCTGGGATGCTCAGCGGTCGGATTGAGCGGGGGATTTCGAGGACTTGACCAACGTTAAGGGGTGCCCCCCCAGGCAGATGTGAACGTTGATTTATAAACCATAGGAATAGTATAGGTGTATCTACCTACCATAACCATAGTTATGTAAGTTGAGTTGGTTTATAAACCATAGAAAGTAGTTCGATATATCTACCATAAACCATAGTGAGTTATTGGAGTTATGTGGCCCCCAACTTAGCGATTCCGAACTGGGCACCACCTTGTATTCTCCGTGGTGCTGGAATATTTACCAACATGTGCCCGAAGAAAATCACCCAGTTTTGTAATTTTTGTAGGTGTGCATATACCAGCACCATGGAGCATTAACGGGAATGGTTGTTTCATGTTGTTTCTTCATGGCATGAAACTCATGGATCATCAGCTAGAAAAATGATTCTCGTGTTCTAAATCAGTGTTTGGAAACATATTTTTCTTTTTTACTATACGGAGAAATCTGAACATGAACAGAAATTAAAGAAGCAAATCCTAGCTTTGGAGTTGAACACGAAAATCGGTTTGATGCCTGTAGAACCCACCTCCCACGTATAATTTTGGTTGAACATAGGGTATCCCAAAATTTGTTGGTCATGATTTTCCTACCCTATCCACTGGCAATTTGAGGGTTTTTTGACCATGTATCTCCCATGGTCGCAAATCCGAATACCATTTTTCAGTGCATAAATCACAATTTGTTCATGCAAATGTTCAAGGTGTTTGATCGTTGATTTCTTATATGTCATGGCTAAACTTCAACTTGTCATAGAATTTCATGGTTCAATCTCACATGTTCACCATTTTTGGTGGCTAATGTCCCATTTTCAGGCCCTTTTTTTGTTCGGATGGCGCCATGGCACAATGCCAGGCGGGCGCTCAACGTCCTGGAACCGCGCCCGCGTCCGGTTACCGTGGCGGGCGTTCGTTGCGGAAACGTCATGATACAATGAGTTTGTTTAAGGTGATTTGGCTTATTTTCCCAATGGAACATCCACCATGACTGGGGAATCTATAGTGAATATCTGGTACGTTCATAGTCATTAAACCATCAACAATAGGGACTTAATATGGGTTAATGGGACTTAATATATCCTAATATGGACTTAATAGATCTATATACTGGTTGGTGGTTTGGAAATGGCTTTGTTTTTTCCATTCAGTTGGGAATGTCATCATCCCAACTGACGAACTCATATTTTTCAGAGGGCTAGGTCAACCACCAACCAGATGTTAGTTGCCCCAAGTTGAAAGATTCAGACAATGTTCAATTATGTTGGATTATTATCACGAATCGGAATTGGATTTGACTTCCAATCTCTTGTGGAGTTGCTATAGAGTATACATGTATACATTTCTATGTATGTAGCCATATTTTTCACGGTGCTGGAATACTTATTAATACTTATCCTACATAAAATTCAAATGTTGGTGACTACACCATCCACTTATTTATACATGGAACCATGGAATAACCTATATAATTATATATATATAACATATATTTGGCAAAAGATGATGAAAGAAATACGACTTAAATGGGTGAAGCTTTCCAATTTTTTCTAGCTTTGATTGGGGTTGCTGGCTGAAGTATTCTGGCAGCGCACCAAGATCACCATGGTGAGCTCTTTCAAGTTGTTGCTGGTACAACCGTTGTTCAAGGAAGTTATCCCTGCATACCCCGCCCTTGTATATCTATCTTTCTTTTAGCTACATCTGCGATATCTGCGGTTTGTCGCTGATCTTTTTTCAATGCGCTTGCTGGTCTGCCTGGCTCCAAAAATCATTGACCATAGTCAAGTCCCTTTTTTGTCCCTGTGTCCTCGCATATGCGCAGCGCAATGCATCATCCAAGAACCACTTTCCGCCGCACATGCCCAGGGTAAATGGAACCAGTTCTTATTCGACATTGAGGTGCGGGCCATGGCACCAGTCAGTGAGTATACGACTTGATGAAAAACCGAGAAAAACGTAAACTCGACATGCCGTGTATGCGCAGCATTTTGTTACAATTGGTATTCAAACGGATGCAATATATAATATATGATGTATATGTGTCTACAGAACATGGTAATTGCTGTTTTATGTATACAGATATATATGTAGATACTTAATATCAAATATTCTGTAGTTGATATATATATATATACACATTCTATGATTGAATTGTATGTATGTATATATATATAATATCTACATATCTATTTATGTATATATATATATAGATATGTAGGTATATATATATACATATTATATATATAGGTATATATATATACATATTATATATATAGGTATATATATATATATGTAGGTATATATATATATAGGTATATATATATATACACATATTCTAGATATCTAGATTGTGCTGGCATATTTGCTTCCTTCAGGATATCGCCTCAGGTCGGCTGAGCCTGCCACGGAAGCCGAAGCTGCTCCAGCGGAAGCTGCGAGGCAGGACGCCAGGAGTTGCTCCCGGCGCCGGTGTCCTTTGGTCTTATTTCTTTTGGAGGTGAAGTGATATGAAGTGAAAAAAGATGAACATATTTCAAATCAAACACAACATATATACATATAATGGGAACATACAGTGTATACATAACATATATACATATATACATATATATATACATACATATATCCATATATACATATATACATATATACATATATACATATATACATATATACATTTATACATTTGTACATATATACATATATACGTATATACGTATATACATATATACATACATGCATATATATGTAATGCTAATGATAGTTTACTACCAACGCTGTGATTTTGGATGTGCTTGAGAGGTGGTTGCTAAATCTCCGTTGGTTGATGATTAGTGCGAGGGTTATACTCACCAAGATTAATTGGGGATGACCACAATCCATTAGTTACTGTAGGGGAATCTCCTTCTCAACCAAGCAGTATCAAGGGATAGCCCTCAAGCTTCTATGACAGTTGAGCAGTTTCAATGACCCTGGTGTCATTGGTTGATATGATAGGAACTTTACTTTGTTTTACTACCACATGTTGGTTTTGTCACAATTCGCTAGGAATACGGTATACCGTTCTTCATCAACCACTGTATACGGGACTTTCCATGATTTTCCATTTGATTTTCGGACATGATGAAAAGTTGGGCGCAGCGAGACCCTTGGCATGGGTCGGAGAGCGTAGTGATTCTCACTGCCATTTGCAGTAAAGTCATAGATTATATCCACCATAGATGTCCTTTTCCCATTGGTTGGTTGATTAATAGAGGGGTTTGAAGAAACCCCCTTTAACAGGTAAATGATGATAGATGGTATACCAAACCGGCCCTTTTATTTTTATCAAAAGGACATTATTGATATCCACTTTACTGCGACATCGCTGGAATGGTAGGAATTTATTGGGGTATCTTGTTGGAAAATGACCGAACTTTGCAGTTGGTGACTTGTTGGTGACTTACAAGTGATCTACCCATAGAAATCCAAGATTTCGAAGTGCTCATATCCCAGTCTCATTGCATAGCACATCCCTTTACAAAACATCGTTTGCAGCACAGTGCGCCACATGGGCAGGGTGAATGAGATCAGTTCTTCTTCGACATTGAGGTGGGTGTAAAGGTTGATACGAGTGTGCACAGCAGTACACAATTTGATATGAATTTGCTATTTGATCTTGGCCTAATGCCCTCCAGCGAATAAACAGTCAATATATATATATAGATCTGGGTAACGACCTCACTGGAATCATGGTTAGTAAGGGAAATCATCCCCAAATGGCCTTATTTTCAGGTTAGTGAAATTTTGTAATCTACCCATATATATATATATAAATAGATTAAGAATAATATAGAAAACCCAAGAAAAACCCAACCGCATAGTAATGGATCATGTCCTAGGGGGAAAAAATCGCCTCTACTCAGCCACATGGCTTGCTGGAAAATCACCCATGAACTAAAACTCCATGGTTAGTTCAGGGATAGAAACCCAGCCAGCCATGTTTGAGGACACAATTGGGGGTGACATCTGATACATTCTGATACTATATGCACATCATTTATTATCCCACTATCATGAATCTCATGAACAATCCCATGAACATAGATGATGTCCCATGATCATAGATGATTCATCCCATCAATCCCATAACCCCATTGTATCCCAATGATATTCCGAAGATTAACCATTAGTTATCATCCTTTATCTTGAATGAATAAGAATTGCATGATAACCAATGGTTAATCTCAATATGCATCCCAACAACATGGTGATCTATTGGGATGCATATTGATCTTTATCAACTATTATGTAATTATTGTAACAATAGGCATCCCAATTAGTTACATTTACATAATAGTTGATCATCCGTGAAAAAGGCCTGAGAGTAACCCATTGGTTATCATCCATGATCTTGAATAACAATGATCTATAATAGTTGATCATCTCGTATCCCAAGGACACAAAATTTGAAAATCGTTGATTATCTGGCAAAAAGGCCTGATATATCGATATTCTTGGTGGCTTATCCCACTTAGTAAGTACAACCCCAATTATCAGTGGATTAACCCTACTTATCCCATTTATAACTAGGGTTATAACCCACTTACTAAGTGGGATGCGCCACCAAGTATGTATATATATATATATGGTAGGTAGCTCCAGTTTTTGGGTTCTAGTGCTATGGCCATTGATTTATAGTAAGATATACCCTCGGGTAAATTAACTTGTTGACCCTGAAAATAGTCATTGTTTAGTTGAAACTAATCTTCCAAGCCCAACAACTGCCAGGGTCTATCTTAATTTACTGTAGGGTAGTAAGCATTGGATAGAAACCACTGCAGATGTTGATTCCAGGTCAGCGGAAGCTTCGGCTTCGCCTGCGAGGTGGGTGCAGGGTGCATCCCAAATTCTGAACGGTGGTGACTTAAATCATAGGTAAACCATTGTGTTGATGGAGAAACCATGGGTTTCTAGATTTTTTTATGATTTTTGTTGAAACCTGAATGTGGATTTTATGAGTTTTCATGGGTTCCAATGGTTTCTACCCTCTGGTTATTTAACATAGCCATGGGAAATGGCCCATAGAAATAGATGGCTTACCTATTAATAGCATGGTGATTTTCCATGGCTATGTTAGTCATAACCAGATGGTAGATTTTGTTGAAGCTGAATTGAATCATGAATTTTCGAAATCCAACCGTTCAAGCACCGAAGAAATGGTGAAGATAGCAGACGTCTAGCCTCCCAGCACGACCTCGACACTGCCATGGGCAAAGCTGGTTGGTTTGTAAAATGGGGGTACCAAAGAATACATCTATGGTGAATCTATGGTAAATCTATGGTTAATGATGGTTAATAATGGTTAATAATGGTGAATCTATGGATAGTATATGATATAACTCTGGGTAAATTATAATGACCTCACTTCACTAGTGAGTTCTCCCGAACCCTGGAATCCATGGGTTTTTACAGGGAAATCATCCCCTTTCATGGCCTTACTATTCAGGTGAACGTGAAATATTATGGCCTTTACCCAGATACATGGTTTATTTCATGGAAAATCCTATTGAAAGGGATGATTCAGAGGTAGCCCTATTTTAGGAAACCCTCATATTGTTGTTACACAACACGTTACCATCCCGCCATCATGGCTATGGATGGCTCAGACTTGTTGCGATCATCGTTGGCTCATGACGGGAATTAATCTTTAGTCGAAAATCATTGATAGTTGTATATAATTACAGTAATTGTTTTAAACAAAGGTCAGTGAATCTGTTTTGAAGAACTACTGTATGTTTTCTTTTGATACATTTGAATATCCGTTGAAGAATAGCTACTCTCCAATTTCAATAAATTAACTTCTTGACCCAAAAAACATGGCCATTGTTGAGTGGAAACTTCGCCTCCCCAGCCCTAAATATCCCATGGAAAATATCGCATTTTTGCTGGCTATGTTGATGATGAAATCCCAACTTTATTATCGTGGTTTAAGACAAATCCAAGAAGCCCAAGAAAATCTCTATATCATTCTATATCCCGTTCTATATTTATATTAGTATACCCTCTGGTAAACTAACATAACCATAGAACATCACCATTTTTAATGGGTAAATCCACGAACTAACTTGGCCATTTTCAATAGCAAACTGTTAGTTTACCAGAGGGTATCCGTTATATTCCCATTAAATCCCTAGTTTGATGGTCGCCCTCCTGCAACATCGATGTGGAGTTTACCCACCATGAATTTTTGGATCATTTTCCCAGGCTTTCCCCATGGGTTTTCCAGACATTTGTCATTATTTATCTATGCTTATGTCAGGGTAAAACCCATTAGATCCCATTATATCCTAGTATATAACTATCCAATAGGATCCATGTATGGTATATATACTAACATTGGGGGTATATTGATGGTAAATGTTACCATATATAGCATACATGGATCCTATGGGTAGATAGTTATTCCCATAAAATCCCATTAAATCCCATTACAGTAAATCCCATTATTCCCATTGAATCCTATTATATCCCATGATTATTAATCCTATTCATATCACCATTATATTCTATTGAATTTCCTAGTTTGATGATTAATGCGGAATCATCAACCTCACATAAAAATTCGACTGGCAAGACTGTTTCATTTTATCATATCATAATTTCATAATCTCAGGATGAAACCATATCCCATTATATCCAATGATATCCTAGTAATATCACCATTCTTAGTCTGATGACATTATCCCATGCTATTATCCCTAGCAATGTCCTATCAATATTCTAATACAATGGGATTACTAGTGATGGGTATAATATATCCTAGTAATATCAACTATATCATGATATCCCATGATATCCTATGATATCCTATATATACCATAACCATTATATCAACATTGAATTATACTAAAGAGTTATCATAAATATGGGTCACATAAAAAATAACATATTATCCTAAATTGGTCTTTTAGATATAATATATATGGTTTGATATCCCATTTTTTCTAATAAAATCTCTAGTTATAGATCCATAGTATATTGGTTTGCTATCCCATTGTCTGATAAAATATTACTGTAACCATGTCATAATATCCCATGAGATGCTATATACCATAACCATTATATCTCAACATTGAATTATACTAAAGAGTTATCATAAATATGGTTACCATAAAAAAAACACATATTAGCCTAAATTGGTCTTTTTAGATATACCATAGTAATCCATAGTATATGGTATCCCATATATGGTAATATTCCCATTCCCATATATGGTACTTGGTGGCTCATCTCACTTAGTAAGTGGGTTATAACCCCAGTGATTTACATGGGATAAGGAGCGGGTTAATCCACTTATTATTGGGGTGAACTAAGCCACTTACGATTCGTGGGATGAGCCACCAAGTAATAATATGGTAATATTCCCATTCCCATTCCCATATATGGTAATATCCCATATATTTTAATCGAAAACATGGTAATATACCCTATGGTAATATATCATATCCATAGATGTCCTTTTCCCATTGGTTGGTTGATGATAGATGGTATACCAAACCGGCCCTTCTATTTTTACCAAAAGGACAGTATTGGTCATATCCTTTTTTTTTCGATTAACATCCCTCGTTTTGATGAACAGCGCAGGGCGAAAACAACGCTTTCGACGCTTTCGACGCTTTCGCCCGAGCCGAATCTCGGGGCGGCGCCGACGCCTTCGAGGCAGGGATTTCGAACAGCGCCGGAACCGTGGTGTGGACAGGGAAAAATGATGGAAATATGACGGAAATATGACGGAAATATGATGGAAAATGATGGTTGAAACAGCAAAAACCATGGCAAAAACCATGGCTTGAAATGAGAGTGATGTGATTTTGCAGAGAATTTGAGAAGCAAGAATTCAGGTGAAAAGCAATTGGCAAAGATGGGAATAGGATATATAATTGGGTCATTTTTCATGTGAATTTTCTGCTATGAAAACTGGTGAACAATTGGAATCAAGCAATGGAAATGGAACAACCAAGGCGGCCATCCATGAGATTTCGAGTATCTCTCTGGCTTTAGATTAAGACAAGCCCATGCTCGATTTTTATGATTTTTCACGGGAGGATATGTCGGATCTTCTGGAACGAATCCTACATATCTTGCTGATGAAATTGCAGATTTTCGACTCCAGGATATGGCTAAGACTTACTAAGAATCCTCTGGAAAGAGAGAGATTTGGCTTTGGCATTTGATCGTTGTCATGCTGTGCCGCAAGCAACCGGTTCAAATAAATGGGACCAAAGTCACGGCCGGGAGTCGAATCCCGAACATGAGGATCGGCTTCAGCGGAGCCTGCATCCCAGGGATAATCAATGGGGCCTTAAACATCAGCTTTGCAAGGCCGGAGGAGCCTGAAGAGACCGCAGAGGCCGGGAACTTCGAAGTCAGTCTTTCTTTAATTGCTGAAATCATCTGAAATCCAAAAACTATCTGCCGTTTGTTTCTTGAGCAACGTTTGACATTTGATTCATTGTTCATCAATTCTTTTGGGGAAACACACCAATATTTCACGAAATTTTTCATCGATGTCTCAGGCGACTTTCACCATGGCCCCTTTCCAAAGCACTGAAAAGCTTCGGCCGTGATGCCATAAGCAGAAACAGGCCATCAAGTTGAGGACGGAAGCATGCTAAAGTCGAACACATTTATCTTGGATGGTTCCACTCACTCACTTGTAGTATTTCATAATTGTGTTTTTTTTTTTAAATATGTTGAATGTTATGGATAGATATATCATTAGTTCACATTATTTTCGCAACTGGACAGACACAAATGCCAGTTTTCGCTAGGCACCCATGTGGTTGGTGACATACCCGATCAGCATAAGAACCGTTACATAGTGTGGTAAAACTGCCCACAAGTTTGATCATATCCACTTCAACCCAACAAAATTCCACAGCAACCCAACAAAAACTAAAAACACACATTACAGCTGGTTGATGGTTTGGAACATGACTTTTATTCTTCCATATATTGGGAATGTCATCATCCCAACTGACTTTCACTCCATCATTTTTCAGAGGGGTAGGGTTTGAAACCACCAAAATTAGTATATTTCATATAACTGGATTATTTTCTGGTAAACTGACATAAATTACATCATTTTCCTATGGACAATCACCATTTTTACTGGGAAAAATCCACTATTTCTATGGAAAATCACAATTTTTCATGGGAAAAATCCACTATTTCTATGGAAAATCACAATTTTTCATGGGAAAATCCACTATTTCTATGGAAAATCACCATTTTTCCTATGGAAAATCACCATTTTTCTCCATTTTTCATGGGATAAAGCACCGAACCCACTGGGGAATCATCGGCCGCACCACTGCTCCATCGCCATGGCCTCGAAAGCGGATCAATGGACCCAGTGGACCGTGGACGATGAGACGTCGCAGGCCTGGCGTTATGACGGCTGAGACGCGGGGGGAATGACGTGGTGAGTGATCCTTGGTGTTGAAACATCACCTCTGTATATGGGTACCCTCTGGTGAACTAACATAGCAATGGAAAATGGCTATTTATAGTGGATTTTCCCATTAAGAATGGTGATTTTCCATTGCTATGTTAGTTCACCAGAGGGTATGGATCAATACCTATGAAAATACCATTTTTAGGGGGTTATTCACATCCATAAATCCCAGCTATTTTGATGTGAACTACAGGGGTACTATTGGTTTTGACACACTGCCATATAGTTGATTCTAATTGTATATATGTACTTGGTGGCGAACTACCCACTTAGTGGGTTATAACCCCAGTGATTTACATGGGATTTTTGTAGGGTTAATCCACTTATAATTGGGGTGAACTAAGTGGGATGAGCCACCAAGTATACATTATGATTAAGATCATATATATATATATATACATATATGGGAAAATTATAACGACCTCACTGCGACCTCACTGGAATGATGGTTAATAAGGGGAATCATCCCCAAATGGCCGAACTATTCAGGTTAGTGAAATATTATGGCCTTTACCCAGATTGGCAGCATTTCTGACGACCTACATAGCACTACTGGCTCAAAGTACCTACATGCTACCTATAGTCATATATACATGTGCTATGTATCTACTTCCTAGTTGCTACATATATATATATATATATACATATGCACATATATATATATACATATATATATATGCATATATATGCATATATATATATACATATGCATATATATGCATATATATATATATATACATGCATATATATATATGCATATATATATACATATAAATATATATATATATAATATGTACATATATATATATACATATATATATATATACATATATATACATACATATATATTTATATATTTACATATATATATATACATACATATATATTTATATAATTACATATATATATATACATATACATATACATATACATATACATACATATACATATACATACATATATATATATATACATACATGTTCCGTGTTCCAACCCCCCGACAGTACCACACCCCCACCACACACACATACACATACATACATAACATAACATAACATAACATAACATAACATACATACCAGCCATCACCAACATCCCAAACACCCCACCACCACAGGCCACAGCGGGGGGGGGGAACCATGGTTTCCAGAAATGGTGGGGTACCCACCGCTGGATGATTGATAATTGAAATACCATTAAGATTGATGATTTGGGGGTACCCCTATTTCAGGAAATCTCCATATATATACTGTACATATATATACATAATACAACTTGTTTCAAGCCACAACATGGGATAATGATCCTCATCTTTTTCCCTATTTTTCTGGGGAGAAAAACCACCAGACAAGGACATTGCGGAAACCCGCAAACTTGTGGAATTGGCTGCGCCGAAGCCTGAGTGAAAACATTGTGGGTTCATGGCGGATGGTGGCTGTGGTAGATTGACACTGCTTCTCTTCAATTTGGCTACCCTCTGGTAAACTAACATAGCTATTGAAAATGGCCATTTATAGTGGATTTACCCATTGGAAATGGTGATTTTCCATAGTTATGTTAGTTTACCAGAGGGTACCTGGATGTGCATCCCACTTGGTAAAAGGTGTATGATCCATATACTGTACGGGGGCTTCCATAAATGGGGGTACCCCAATAGCTGGATGGTTTATAGTGGACAATTCTTTTAAAATGGATGATTTGCCCCCCCCCCATTTTAGGAAACCTCCAAAGTGTACAACCAAGACATGGATCTGTAACTTTTATATATATATATTATGATATAACCCATCTGCAACTTTTCTTTCGGGGGATGCACACCCTTTGTCTATGCATGAATCTCTTTTTGCAATTCTTAGGGGGTGAACATCCGGCCATAAAAACCCAGGGTTTACGCAACGTGTCCGTATGGCCAAACAATTTCCAAGGGAGGTCAGAGACTGCGAAGAAAATAAGGTCAAGCGACTGGATGGGTAGAAACTCATCCGCTTTTTGGTCTTTTGGTATCAATGGGATGTTTTGATTGGCCATGATATCCCATTCACATTCAGGTCATTTTTTGTGGTTCCCAGATCCCCCCGGCAGGGAACACCAAGCCAGTGGATTTTGCTGTGGCTGGAAACTGCTGGATGTTGACTGCCATGATTGGCAAGCCATATTTATTCATAGAAATAGTCATGATCAATTTTATGCAGTAATATGTTTTACACTATTTTAAGTGTTGTATGTGATGTGTTAACTTACTATACGTAATTACATATATATATATATGTTGATGAATGTTAGTATTCACATGGTTTCTTCTTTTTCGGAATCCCCCAAAATATCGGTTCAGAACAGCTTCAACAAAACTTTTAAACCACAAGTGTTGAATTCGATTTTTTTGTGATTTCACTAATCCCATAGGATCCATGTATGGAATATTTACCTACATTGGGATTATTTTAAATTACTTTAGGGGTCAATGTAGGTAAATATTCCAGCACCATGGATCCTTAGGGCTAATGATTTCCCCCCATTTAAAAAGACGCCGAGGCAACGTTGCATCGAGCTGAAAAACGCCGTGGAGTTGGCGAAGGCGGAGCTTCCGAGCTTCCTCTCTGGGCCTATGGCATAAAAGAGCAGCCTTTTCCAATGGCTTCAACGATTGAATGTTGGAAACATTACCCTCTGGTGAATCTATGGTGAATCTATGGTGAATCTATGGTGAATCTATGATTAATAATGGTGAATCTATGGATAATATATGATATATCTGGGTAAGTTTGATCACGACCTCACTGTTCTCCCTCACTGGAAATCATGGTTTATTTAGGGGGAATCATCCCCAAATGGGCCGAACTATTCAGGTGGGTGAAATATTATAATTTACCCAGATTAATGTTGATGTTGCTGTATAATATAGTCATTAAACCATCAACGTTGTAGGAACTTCATTCATGGGTTATGTAATGGGACGAAATTAATATCTTAATATGGACTGAAAAAAGATCTATATACTGCTGTATAGTTGTTAACATCTGGTTGTTTAACATAGCAAACTGGAAAAACCCTTGTAAATGGAGGTTTGTAGCTGGGAAAATAATTCAGAAATGGGCCATGGCTTCCATGGCTATATTAAATAACTAGAGGGTAATATATTTGTGTTTGTTGGGTTTATATAATACGTATATATATATATATGTATATATGGCTAGGGAATGATTTCGGACGTCGCTTTTTTAAACATTTTTATTTGAGCATAACTTCAAGTCATATATCGTATGTGACGCTGGTACAAAAATAAAATGCACATAGAATGCAATGCACAAAGCAACATAGAATGCAATGCGCAAAATAGAATGCAATGCACACCTTTATATCTGCAAATAGAATAGAAGGGTAGCACCACTTTTATATTTCATTAAGAAGAGTAATACATTTCTGGAAAATAGAGGGTGTAGTGCTCCTTGGGAAAGGAATCCTTTGAGTACCCATTTTAGACAACAATTATGGCATTCCTTAACGAACGTGTTGGTGCAAGTATGTGCAAAGCTTCCTTCACAAGGGAGTGAACCACTTGATTGAAACACAATTGCATACGAAGAAACGCAATACTATGAAGTAGAACCCTTGGGTGTATGTAGTATTTTTTGAGAGAAACAGGTCATGATTGTATGTGTGCAATATGCCCTTCCATATGTCAAGTCTTTCCTTAAAATCACATGTCATACGGAAAAATGAGAGGAAGGCTGAGCTTTATTGCAGGATGTATTGCATCTTTCCACATCTTGTATTTTTCTGCAAGAATGCTGCTTCTTATTAAGGGAATACCTTGTCTTCACGGCAATTAGTTTGAAGAAGTTGAATCTTTCCCAAAAAAATTGTCATACAAGACAAATGAGAGGAAGGATGAGCTTCATTAAAGGATGTATTGCATCTTTCCACACATTGTAGTTTTCTTGCAAGGATACTGTTTTTTATTTAGGGGAATATCTTGTCTTCAAGGCAGATTGTAACCTGTAAGCAGCATTTCCTTTAACAACAATCTTTTATTTTTTGAAGCAATGCAGCTATGTTACATTAGGAATTACCAGAGGGTAATTTTCGAGGTTGGACCACCATCAGTGGGTTGCCGCAGACCAAAACCTGGCTTCGGGGAATCCAGGCGAATTTTAAGGGGGCCCTAAGGCAAATCCAGCAAGCATAATGGAGCAAAGATTGAAAGGAAACCCATGATGTACAGGGTTCCAAAAGTTGTCAGTACTCCAAAGTTTCTCACTTAAACTCTTGCATTCAATGCAATTTTCGCTGCTCAACAGTGGTTGCAGCAGTCCCCCCCCTTTGATGGTGTCAAATCTCAATTTTGTTAGTTAAGCCTGAGTTTTCGTCTGTTCAATCCCCAATTCTTCATGTTTTTTTGTCTTGAAACAGTAGTAAACCCATCACAAGTGTTAGTAAACCCACATTGTTCCCTTTCAACCGCAATCTTCGCCACTTAATTGCACATGTTTGATGGTCAAACCCCTATGTTTCATGAACATTTTTCATTATCTATGTGATCCCAATTATATATATACAATTATACGAAATACATTTTTGATAATTGTATATACCATGATATTGTATACACCATTATATTGTATATATTGGGATACGATTATTATATAATATACCATTATAATCCCAATATGATCGAATATGTTTGATGGGCGGTTTCACCATCAACTTCTTCATCACAAAAATATGATGGTCCCATTCGAATAGATCCACCATTTCTTCATGCTTTAAACCAGCGTTTCTGAGAATATTGATAGTTAAAACCCCAATTTTAGTAATTCTTTCTGATGATTAAATCTCCAAACGCTAATTGGTGTTGAACTATCAATGGGGTTTAACTATCAATATTCTCAGAAGATTAAACATTAAATATTTCTGATGATTTACCATTCTTCAGAAGAGTTTTGATAGACTTAAACCATCCAAATCTCCATCTTTTCATGGTGAAACCTTGCCCTTGCCTCGAGCCAGGCTGATGGTTCCGGTGCCGAAGGCGCACAGGCCATGGTGGCAAGAGCTGCTTGGCCGATGCCGATGCAGAGTTCACCGATGAAAATGATGAGAATTGGTGGTTTATCCATGTTTATCCCATGTTTATCCATGTTTATCCATGTTTATCCATGTTTATCCATGTTTATCCATGTTTATCCATGTTTATCCATGTTTATCCATGTTTATCCATGTTTATCCCATGTTTATCCCATGTTTATCCATGTTTATCCATGTTTATCCATGTTTATCCATGTTTATCCATGTTTATCCATGTTTATCCCATGTTTATCCCATGTTTATCCCATGTTTATCCCATGTTTATCCCATGTTTATCCATGTTTATCCATGTTTATCCATGTTTATCCATGTTTATCCATGTTTATCCCATGTTTATCCCATGTTTATCCATGTTTATCCCATGTTTATCCCATGTTTATCCCACGTTTATCCCATGTTTATCCCATGTTTATCCATGTTTTTCCCATGTTTATCCATGTTTATCCATGTTTATCCCATGTTTATCCCATGTTTATCCATGTTTATCCCATGTTTATCCATGTTTATCCATGTTTATCCCATGTTTATCCATGTTTATCCATGTTTATCCATGTTTATCCATGTTTATCCAGTCAATGAAGGATAATTTTCATGACGGTTTAAGCATGACTGTCATGCAGATTTTTCACCAGGAAAAATTACATGTTTCACATGCTGGGCCATCACAACTAGAAGAAACATAGTGGTTGATTCGCATGAAACATGGTAAGGTTTAATTCGAATTCATTGAATTCACCATGATATCTATGGTGTATCTATGGTGGTATCCATTCATCCCCTCTGGTAAACATACAAAAAACTCATGGAAACTGGAAACATCACCATTTTTCATGGGAAAAATCACACAAATTCTATGGTGGATCTTTCTCTACCAAGGACTTTCGTAGGATTTCACGACGAAATTTGGGGATTTGGATCAAGGATGATCTTCCGATGATAGCCTTCCTAGGCCGAAAGGATGGGAATTCATCATGCACATCGGAAAACATGGGAATGTGTAGGTTTGTATTGCAGATATGATCAAAAGAAAGCTGCCTAAATGTTCCAAGCATGTTCACATTTTGTCCGGCTTGATGTGACATCTGCTAGATGTCTTCAAAATTCTGGACATGTTGCAGCTGACTTTTGCAACACCTGTTGTTTATTTGTTCCAAGTGGTGAGCTGATGGGTTAGGTACCTGAAAATGAACGATGTGAACACGACAATCACACTTTGATGGTTAACATTGGTTAACACCCCATTTTCCGCGTGAAAATTGCAATCTATTGAGGAGGATTCCCCGGTTTTCAGACGAATTTTCCATTCTTTACTGGTTAAGCAGTTAAATCATGTCAAATCCCTATTGAAATGATACAGGAATCGCTATGTTTTACCATGTTTGATGGTTAAATAACCACCGTTCTTCACGGTGCAGAGTTTCCAAGGCGATGGCTGAAAGCCCGCAGGCGAGCTGAGCACCCGTGGAATTTCAGGGTATTTCAATAGGAGATGATTTTCCAATGGAATTGGGGTGCCCCATTTTCCGCGAAACCCATAATATATATATATAATATATATATGTATTATATATATATATTATATAATATAGTTATATATATATATATTATATTACATGAAATATAGTTATATATATATAATGATATAATATATATATATTATTATTGTAAAAAGATAGTTATATATATATATATATTATAAAATATAGTTATATATATAATATATATAATAATAATAATATATATATATATATATCTTTAGTGGAAAGGTATCTTCCAAACCCTGTTTGTCAGGGTCTATGTTTGGGCAATGGTCTTTATTTCGAAACTCAGTCGATCACTTCAGTTCGACTGGATGGATTGGATGGATTCAATGGGAGATCTCCAGGATCCAATTGATGGAGGTACGTTAGTACCATATGTTTGGCCATATTTTGGGGGGATATCCCCTTACATAGCCCTGAAAAATAGGCCTTATATATGGTAGGTACCTCCATTTTTAGGATCCTGAAATTCCCATTGATGGATGGATGGATGCAGAGGCAGGCTGACTCAACAGAGCCATTTTTTTTGTCCAACCCACTGTGGTGGTTGATGGAGTTGGACCACTGATGCCAAGACTGCTTCGAACTTTCCCATGTTTCGATCCGAATGCGGCGACTGAACTGTCGTTTCGTTTGATACGGTGTCATATATAGGACTTTTCAGTTTTTCACCGTCAAAAACCTAGAAAAACATGGCATTTGGATGCGTTTAAATGAACTTGGAACGCACCAGTTCTCCGAGACGATGAATTTATGCGCGATGGGATGGGTTACTAACGACAGTAAGAGCTTTGCAGTAAAGCCCATTGTATCGACTTTTCACGACATTGGTTTCCCAGTGATGAAACCAATCATATCCAATGATCAAGCCAAGTCTTACCATGTAAATTCGCGTGTTGATTTGCGAAGAATTGGAGTTTCTCATTGCTTTTACCACCTCATGGCTCGTCATGGCTCATGGCCAGATTCGACCGGTGACCATCATCAGAGGAGCGACGGTTGTGACCTTAAAAAGAGTACCACCGGACATCTCTGGCGGAAAGCCTCACTTTTGAAAGGTGAATCATCTACATGACGCCCAGATATGATCAGATTCTGTTTTGCCATGTTTTCTGTTTTGCAGAAAACGCGAAGCAGCAATTTGGGGATGAATGATGTTTCTGACGGACCAAAGAAAATGACATAAATCGGGATAAAGCAACACACCTTATGCAGCCTCTGGTGATCAGCTTCATGGCTTGCTGGAAATCCATCCCCCCACAGTTTGATGATTTTCCCACCGAAGAAAACCTCCATGGCTGGTTGGGCCCTGGGTTTCCCAGCCCAGCCAGTTCTGTTTCCACCAGGTTTGGGAACAACAGCCGCTAGCCTCCAGCCTGTTCTTCGTGAGAAATACATCCCCATTATATTCCTATGATAGTAAGCCTCAAAAAGATAGAAAAGTGTTTCCAGAATGGTAGTTTGATGATAATTACCTCGTATTTCCAGATTTCCAAGTTTTCTGTATTTTTTTGGTGGGTTGTTGGGTTGCTATATGGGGGTTTCCATAAAAGGGGTTACCCGCAAATCATCCATTTTAATAGGATTTTCGCTTATAAATCATCCATTTTGGGGTACCCCCATTTATGGAAACCTTCCTGGTTGGTGGTTTGGAACATTTTTTATTCCATATATTGGGAATGTCATCATCCCAACTGACTTTCACTCCATCATTTTTCAGAGGGCTAGGTCAACCAACCGGCTTCATATATCCCCATGATATCCCCCAACTGGCGGCATCCGCAGGACCCACCCCATCCGTGTCGCGCTTTTCTTCGGCGCAGCGCACAGCGGTGTCTCCGGCGGGGTACCACAGCCTGCCGTTCCGCCAACAGGGGAACTGTCGATGATTCAGGGTTGCTCCAACCTATAGATGAATTATAACCACAAGGGCGTATTCTAGGTCAATCTTACATGGATACTTTAATCCTTTAGTCTTTTGGTATTGATGGGAATATCTACTAACCAGCAAAGAATTTAATTTTTTGCAGGGTATCTAAGATTGGCAATGTATTTGATTAGTCATTTTAATTCATTTCACCTCTATGTTTATTCAATTTACCCCCCTTGTACCCTGGGTGTTTGGAGCAATTGTGTGATTTGGTTACATATATTCAACATATTGATTAATACGGATTATAGTTTTTGTTCTATTATCCGGCAAACAACTTGTTGACTTTGATTTATGTCATATTATGATGATAGTTTTGAAACCCAAGAATAGGACATAGTGGAAACTTAGTAAGAAGTGGTTTTAGATTATATAGCGACTTTCCGATTTTTCTGGTTTGAGTAACAACCATGAAAACAAGTTTGAAGTTTGAACGGGAATTAATAGGACTTTGAATATTACATAATATTACCATATATTTGAAGTTTCAAAGTCCTATATAATGATGATTGTTTCAAAGTTTAATTCCCGTTCATCTTTTAAATGATGATTGTTTCAAGTCCTGTTTCAAGTTCCATCCGTTCCAGCGAGCTTCACCATGGCCACCGAGGATGGTTGGGCATGGTTTCTTTGGGATAAAAACCACATGGCCAGTGCATTTCGGTACCCTGGATTTTTCCACCGGTTTTTATCATGGTAAATCATCATGTTCACTGCCTGGATTTACTTCTTGTCCAAACAAATTGGCTGATTTTCGCGGTGGAAACTGCCATTTTTCTGGCCATGCATTCGTGGCGGAGCCAGGAATGCCCAGTAGATCTTAAATTCCGTACCATGAATCGAAGCCCAGTTCACCCCCCCAAGAAGAAAACTGGATGAGATATATGCAGTGGAGTTGTTTAGGGGGGAGTATAATATAGGACCATCTCATTTTTGAGAGCGATGAGACAATATGGGTTCCAAACCGTTACATCATCCGAATGTATCCCAATTACCAAACATCACCATCCCGACTGAATGATTTGGGGTGCAGCTTCTCCGGCAGGTGGTGATGTCACCCCCTGTTAGCCCGGCACCATATATGTGGCTGGCGCCTGAGTGAACCATTTCAGCTAGCACAGATTAGCCATGCCATCCATAATATGTAAGTTGCATTTAAGGCTCATTTTGAGGGTATATCAGTGCAAGTAGAAAAATCAGGCTTATCGATTGATGTTCATTGATCGTCATTGATGCTCAAAAGGCAAGAAACCCTGTAAGTAAATATACGGTCGAGTCTCAGTCTGAGGTTTGAAGGATGTCATTTTTTCATGTATTGCTGGTTGGTGGTTTGGAACATTTGGATTTTTTTTCCATCTATTGGGAACAATAATCCCAAGTGACTGTCATATTTTTCAGAGGGGTAGGCATACCACCAACCAGACCATTATTAACCATTATTAACCATTCTTAACCATGGAAATCCCAGTGGGAAATCCCTCAACCAGATATTTTCCATGGTTTTTCCAGCAGCGCAGCATCTGCCTTTCACCATCTTTCACCAGGTCTGGAGTGGCGACATCTATCCCTCAGGCGCGTGAAAATGTGGTGATTTCAGCATCCAAAGTAGCCACAATTCTCTGAAACACTAGCTAGTATTTTATTTAGCCATGAAATGCTGGGACAATCAGGATTTGTACCATATGTATATATATATATATCATATGAATATATGAATATATATTCATATTAATGTGTCTGGTGCTTGGGATTACTCTTTTACACGGATCAACAACATATTTCACACTTACTGGCGGATACCATCAAGAATGTGGACAAACATGTGGATTGAAGCGTCAAAACTAAAATGAGTTTTCATGATTTTTCCATATCTAAGTTTCAACTATATTTAGGAAATTAAAATTATCCCATAGGATCCATGTATGGTATATATGCTAACATTTGGGGTATATTGATGGTAAATGTTACCATATATAGCATACATGGATCCTATGGGTATATTTCCTTGTTTCAACCATATTTTGTTTTTTCGTTTATGACGGCGTCAACACTAATTTAACAAAATATGTTGAACTTTTTTCCAATAAGTTCAGACTGTCTGAGACACAAAAGAGACACTCCAACGTTACATTTTTTTTCTATAGTTAATCCTCATTAATCCAACAACCATATGCTTAATCAAATCCTTAAATTATATGCTTATTGATGGGTATTTCAACCATTCATCACCATTTCATCCAAGCCCAAAAATTCGATGCCTTCGTATCGCCACGGGCCACGATTGATTCAGGTGGTGCCGGTGACGTACCCAGCGGTGCCGGTGACGTACCCAGCGGCTCCAGCAGTCGTCTCGCCGTACAGGACACAGGCAGAGTACAACTGGACCAATTTGAGGCCGATCCCTCTACAATGTGGGGCCCCCTAGTTATAAGTTGGTTTATAAGCCCCAATAACTATAGTTATAAGTACCATAAACCATAGTTATTGGAGTTATAAACCAACTTAGCTATCTAGGGGCCCCACTTTGTAGATCCCTTCACGAAAAACGTGCAGGTGATGACGGCTTGTCGTTCCTCTCCTCCAACAGCCTTCAGAACGCTGCAGGTGGGGGATGGGTTCGTGGATAGAAATCAGGTGGATGGCTTCGTGGATAGAAATTTGCTTGATTTACCCATTAAAAATGGTGATTTTCCATTGAAAAAGGATTGTTTACTAGGTCAATCCATATATGTATATATATATATATGATGGTATGGTTTCCCATATGCGAACCATGGTGCTGGTATATGCACAGCTACAAAACTGGGCGATTTTGTGGCAAATGTTGGTGTGCATATTCCAGCACCATGGTTCGCATATGGGTTTCAAGATGTTTACAAACAGTTTTTCGCAACCGGTGCTTTGGATGTGTTCAAAAAGTTTTTCTACCAAGATGGAATCCATGGTACCCTCCGGTAAACTAACATAGCTATGGAAAATGGATGAAAATGGCACATTTATAGATGGTTTACCATGGTTTACCTATTGAACATGGTGATTTTCTATAGCTATGTCAGCCACTACCAGAGGGTAGTTCCAAATGATTTTTCATTCAACAAATCTGGTAGAAATGCTACCCATTGCTGGGTCCAAGCCGCGCCAATTTGGCCTATTCTCTCAGAACCGGCTGGAACTGGGGGTCTGGGGGTCGGAGTCTGCCCGCAAATCGTTTTTTTTCCCGAGTAAAGCCGACAAAATTCCGATGACCCCTTGGCTTTGCTGCAGATGATTGTTTATTTTCTCCATGGGAAATCTACGACTGAGGAATCTATGGGTTGTTTTTTTTTTTGTTTTTAATTTTTTGGTGGTTCCTTAAGCACATCCATGAACATTGTGTATGTGTTCTTCATTGTTTTTCTGTTTTACTAGGGCATCTTTATTTACATTGATAAATGTAAAAAAAATATCTTTATACATGATATCCCCATGTTTGACTAGGGCACCATAAATCCATTAAATTCTGTTCTAGATTTTTTTTGTTGGTGCCCTAGATCTTTATTTGCTGAAGATCATCGTTCATTTTCCCATTGGTTTATCCAACAGAACAGGGGAAGGGTTGAACACCTGGAAATTGTATGTGCAAACATACCCTCTGATAATTTAACATAGCTATTGAAAATTGTGATTTATAGTGGTTTTCCCATTAAAAAATGGTGATTTTCCATACCAAAATGTTAGTTTACTAGAGGGTACTCTATATCATCCTGGAAAAAGATTCTATCTATGTGAGCACCCCTACTTTTTTTTTTTAAATCGCAACTTAGCAATGCTCGCCCCATGTGAGGTCAGCAGACCTGGATCTTTGCTGGTGTGGAGACTCAACGCCTTCCCCTTTATTTTACACCCCCCCCCCCATTCTGTCCGAAAATGTCCCAAATATGTATCTTTATACCCTACACCATAGGTATTATCAATGGATTGGTTTAAGGGAAAATTTACAGGAAACCATAGATTTTCCCATTAAATATGGGGCTTTCCTGTAAATTTTCCCTTAATCCAATCCATTGATATTAATACTATTTGTATCGTGGATTATTTGTGATTATATATAATTGTTTCAAACCCCAGCCAACAGCAATATATCAGAGCCCATATGAGTATGTAGTTACGAAACAGATACTCCCCAAGTAGATTCCTAATTCTACCAACTAGTTAATAAATTTAATAACCTGTATTCACATAGTTCACCCAGTAGTATTGCAAACAGTTAATACTGTGGATGGTTGGGAAATCCTGCACCAGTTGATAGATGGGCGAAATCCCCTGATTTGTAGGCTTTCAACATGTTTATTATATGTTTCAACCATCCTTTTGGTGCAGGATTTTGCAACCATCCGTATGGGAATAAAAACATGATATCCAACGAGCCTAGACCTTGGTCCTCCAAGGTCTCCCAAGCTCCTTCAGATCCGGAACGCTCGTGTGTCGCTGAGTTCGCGAAAAAAACTCCGGGACCATTGGACTGTTGAAAATAGCATGAACAAAGAACTTTGCAGTAGTAAAGTCATTTGTATATATATGCATGTATATAATATATATATACATATATATATATATGTATATATATATATATTATATACATGCATATATATATATATATACACATATGTATACATATACATAGAAATGGTGAAGGGGTCAAAACCCTGGAGTGAACCTCAAGTTATAGCTGATAGATGTTCATCCCACCGTTATAGCTGGTAGTGATTTAATAGGGACCCACCCCCAAAAAACGCTGCTGTGCAACATTGAACTGCCAAGTCTGGTAAGTGATGCCCAACTTTTTCTTGTTTCGTATTGTTTCACCAGGTTTCAAAATCAACTGGCGAGTGCTCACTTGAAAGTTCACCTTTTTCCCAAGAGAGGTCATGAAAAGAACCAATCGCCATCAGCTGCCATCCTGGTCAATTCCGCAAGCCGATTTGGATTGGCAGTTAAGTGATATTTTATATGTTTTGAATTGTTTTGATAGTATTTACATCTATAATTGGATAGTAATTTAGTAATACACACAAAACATGCCACCTGTTGCCACCTCAAATCTTACGGAAAGAGTTTGATTTTGTAAAAACCAGCTGCGCTGAGGTGGGCAACGTCCTCATCCTGTCGGGTAGGAGATCTCGGACAGGGAAAGACATATATCAAAGGGATCCACAATGATCCACGGTTATTTATGGTTAAAAATTGTTGATAGATGTTGATAGTGTTTCTATATGTTTCTAAGGAGTTTAGAATTCCGTGGACCAAAGCAACATTTTTTTTTTCTGCTTCAGGGCTCGGTGGTAAATCCGAGGGACCTCCCCAAAAACTTGGCAACTACTGTTGGGTCGGTACGTTAAGCCACTACAGTCGCTATAACATTCATATGCCTGATCCAATATGTGAATATATTCACATAGAGACATAGGATGGATGAGAATGGACGAGTGGAATAATTGATAGCTGTCCGTCCAATTTGGAGTGAGATGCTTCTGTTTCGACCTTGACAAGATCTGGATACTTTGGATGGGGTAGAAAGAATGCCGTAGAGTGGATAGAGAAGTTCCACGAAGACCAAGTAAGAGCTGATAAGATTGGAGTGGAGTAGAAAGAATAGGACATGAAGAGCGAAATAAAGCGAAGGAAGATAGGAAAGATAGATACTCAATTTGTGATAGATACTCCATCGTAAACATAAATATACTCATATACGGACTAAAATAGATAGAGAACGGAATGACTTTAGAGAAGAATTGGATCCAAAAAAACCGATGAAGAGGTAATCTAGAAACCTTGTTGGTCATCAGGCTTGGTCATCAGTCCATTACGGACCGGGATCATATTCCCATTGTCGGTGTGGATGACCATCAGCCATGTTCATCCCTGGTGACATTTCCAGGATGGACCATGACAGGGAAGGATCAAAAGCTATGAGTTTTCCAAGGGATTTTTTTGAACAAAAAAATCCCGATGTTCATCCAGAAATCCCAGCTATTTTGGTATCATTTTTCCATGCAGAACCAGGGAATTTCGGAATTCATGTGAAGTAAACACGTGTTTTTTCACGTGCACTTGCCAACGAATCCAACTAATCTTAGCTGTGAACTGACTAGTAACTACAGGGGATGACATAGGAAAATGATCCATAGCCACATTGAAATCCGCCGGGTCCGACCTCGGAGACCATGCCCAGATCGAGACTGGGATGACTGGTGGAAATGCAGGGGAACCCAGGGATGACGGTGCCCAAGTCACAATGGATGGTTAGGCTTAGGCATCCGATTTAATGGACATACTGTGGATGGGCCAGCGAAATCCTGCACCAGTTGATATAGATGGTTTATTAAACATGTTTGTCTCACTATAAATTAGGGTTGCAAAGACCATCCTTTTGGTGGTGCAGGATTTCGCAAGCATCCACAGTATCATGGGAATATAAATGAATATAATAATGAGAGTTAATAATCAACAGTATGATTTTGAATGTGCTTGAGCAGTGTTGACGGGACAGACGGGACATGTTATATAGTTCTTAGAAATTATTATGGAATCATGTAAATGTATAGATCTGCTTCGGGAATTCTTGTAATTTATCAGGATACATGCAATTATTCAGTGTTCAAACCCCTGTTGGTTGATGATTATAAGGGATTACACTAGCTAGCATACAATAAGCTATATTATGGAAAATCCTCGTCTGGGAAATATTGCAATTTATTCAGAAATATTGTAGCTGAAACTGAACAGCTTTCTTCAATTTTACTGGAAACATATTGTTGCCAAACACCATGACAGTTTGATTAAACCACCAACTACTGTAATTGCAAGATTGATAAGATTGTGCCCCCCCAGTTATAAGTTGGTTTATAAACCATAGTAAGTATAGATGTATCTACCATAAAGCATAGTTATTGGAGTTATAAACCAACTTAGCTAACTATTGGCACCACCTTGTATGGTGTTAAATGGCCCATTATAGATGATTTATGATGGTTTACCTATTAAAAATTAAACATGGTGATTTCCCGCAGAGCTATGTTAAATAACCACAGGGTATCACATTAAAAGAGTGATCTTTCAGGACTGGATGGATAATTATGATAATTACATGACATTACAAGTCTAGAAGGGCACCAGGTACATGTAATTAGTTGTAGCAGGTTGTGTCATAAAATTCAGGATGGGCCCTCTGTCAGAAACTGATGAAACACACTGGGATTGTGGGGGTACCCCCAAAATCTTGCGACAAACCCACGTGTTGAAAATTGTGCATCCCACGACCAGCAGAGTCAACAAAAAGGCACCAGCAAAACGAAACGAACATCCCTAGCACACTGCGAAAAAAAAGGTACGCAAATCCTGAAAAAAAGCAAACTAAAAGATATCTATAAGAGTTATATATAAAAATTGCCAACTAAACTCCCTAAAATGTGGTAACACCAACAAATCATCCCCAATTTTTAAGTGAAATGGGATTCCACCCCTCCGAGTTCTTGTCCCAGGCCAAGATTTCGAAGAAGCTCCCGTGCCGTGACGTAGCAAGAGGGGTGGCAAAATGTGAATGAAGATGGAACATGATGGGAACAAATGGGAATATATTACGTAATATAGTGAGAATTTTTTATAGTGAGATAACATAGTGATTATAGTGGTAATATAGCCCTGGCTATCCAAGTTTTGCTTGTTTTTGTGGCAATCTACTTGGTGGCTCATCCCACGAATCGTAAGTGGGTTATAACCCCAGTTATAAACGGGATAAGTAGGGTTAATCCACTTATAATTGGGGTGAACTAAGCCACTTACGATTCGTGGGTAGTTCGCCACCAAGTAATCGTTTGTTTCACGTCAGGTCCAGCACGTTGCCCAAACGGGTTACGGCTCCACCACGAGAAATGTCCACCGCTGGAAATTTGTGTCGCTGACTGTGAGGTCCATCAACTTCTCGTTGGTGGCCTCAGTTATTGGGGGCCGAAAAACATGGACCACCCAAGTTCTGGGAAAATGGTGATTACCCTCTGGTAAACTAACATAGCGAACTGGAAAATCACCATTTTTAATGGGAAATCTCACTATAAATGGGCCATTTTCCATGGCTATGTTAGTTTACCAGAGGGTAACCATGATTGATCTGGGAAAAATGGTCGGAAAATTCTGGGAAAATGCTTGTACCCGATTTTCCGACCCACCGTCTTTTACATTCTAATGATTCATTGCAGCATCACGTTCTGGTGGTTGAACTACAGCTCGGTTTGATCACATTTTACTTACTGGTGCTAAACGTAGGGAATGAGGGAATGATCCATAATCACTAGTAATAATCATCCCAGCAACCCCCAGCAACCCATCCATTCCCTACGTAGTTAAACGCACCAGTAAGTAAGGGTTTCCACTTAGTTTTTATATTCATCCATACCTAGGACGATGACCTCAGTTGATTTTCCGTATTAAAATGGCGAAAACCTGGGAATCAAAGCCACGTGGAAAAACGGTGTTTTTTCGCGCTGGGACATTTTTTAACGAAGGCCATGGGACGACGGGACGACTTCTGACGACTTGTCCCACGGCAATGATGACACCCAATTATTCGAAGAATGGTTTAAGCCATACAATGTGGGGCCCCCAAACGTTATGTTTGTTGGTTTATAAGCCCCAATAACTTGAGTTATATCTGCCATAAACCATAGTGAAATGGGAGTTATAAACCAACTTAGCTATCGTTTGGGGGCCCCACTTTGTAGGATCCATGTATGGTATATATACTAACATAAAGGGGGTATATTGATGGGATCCATGTTACCATATATAGCAGCACCATGGATCCGTCATGGGTAATGATGTTTTTCATGTTACATTGGAATCAATGACACCTGGCATAGAAAAAAAAATAGACCATGATTCAATTCCCATGAGTCCATTCAGAAGTTCCATTCCCAGTTTTTTTTTTCCATGAGCATTTCCCATTCTTGTCGATTTTTATTCCATTAACATTCCAGGAGCCCATTTATAGATGATTAATATCATCAAATCTCAGCTAAATCCAATTGTCATTTAACGCCATGTCCCATCAGTACTGCTTGGTGGTTTCAAACATGACTGGATTATGACTTTCCATTCAGTTGGGAATGGAAAATCATCCCAACTGACGAACTCACGCAACATCATTTTTCAGAGGGGTAGGTATACCACCAACCAGATTATAAAATCATCCCCATCTATCATTTAGTTTGATAATAATCTGATAACCAGATTATTTATAATCACCAAGCAGATTATTAACCATCATTAACCATATAATAGCAATCATCATTAACCATATATTAACCATCATTAACCATCATTAACCATCATCATTAACCATATAATGTATTTAGTTTGATGATTTACCTCATTTTCCCATGGTTTGATCATCAATATCCCATGACTACTATTCTATTCTGGAGCGCAGCTGGAGCGCAAGGCTGGCTGGGAAAAAGTGTGCCAGTGGTCGTCCACACCTCTACGAGGTGCGAGCTCCAGCTGAAATGCCTAGCTGAAATGGAAACATCATCCATAAATCATCCATAAATGGTGGATGTTCAAGGATATTTCATGGGAAAATGATGGAACATGGAGATGTTCATTGGGAAAATCAATGAACTAAATGATGGCTGTTCCATGAATTTTCATGAATTTCCACATACATCCAGGGTGTATGAGGTTTTTTTTAATTCGGAGCCCCTATTTTGAGCAGCCATATCCATTGCACCATATCCATCTCCATTTTTTTTAGTGCATCTTGTTGGACTCCGATCCCTGCGGAAGGCACCGTTCTCACCATCCTTGTGCTACAAAGACGGCGAAGAATTCTTTCGGATTCCGGTCCGCTCGCCTTGGCCGCGTTTTGGGATTTTTTGGGGACCTGGGCTGGGTGGGATCTGGGCATGTGGCGAACTACCCACGAATCGTAAGTGGGTTATAACCCCAGTGATTTACATGGGATAAGGAGCGGGTTAATCCACTTATAATTGGGGTGAACTAAGCCACTTACGATTCGTGGGATGAGCCACCAAGTATGATGTGGATCCAGTTCTGGACGCAAACTCAACTGGTTGGTGGTTTGGAACATGACTTTTATGTCTTTCCATAGATTGGGAATGTCATCATCCCACCTGACGAACTCATATTTTTCAGAGGGGTTGAAACCACCAACCAGCCAAAAAATGCGTTGTTATTTTGTTTAACGCATTAAACTCTTTCTTTTTGGGTAAACCGTTCATTCCATGGGTTGAAGATGGTTTTTCAGGACCATCTGCAGGACATCCCAAGCTGTTCTTGGTGGTAAGAACAATGTACCATTCCGCTTGATAATTTACCTGAAACCCAAACCAATGACTATATTATATATATAGTGTATTATATATATATATATGTATACATTATATATATATATGTATACATTATATATATATATATGTATACATTATATATATATGTATACATTATATATATATATATGTATACATTATATATATTATTAAATATATATATATATAAATAATGTATATATCCATGAAATCCCGATTCAATCCCAACTTTTGATGCTCACATTTCCACTTAACTCCTCCTTTTCGATGCTTAAATCCAGCACTTTTTTCGAATCCATTTCCCTAATTTTAGCAGCTTCAACTATAATTTTTCGATGGTAAAAACATGTTTTTTGATGGAAAAAATCACATTATAATCACAATTTCTAACTTTTTTGAAGGTTACATCATGTTAAATCTCCCTGGTTTTATCGTGTTTTTTTGAATGGTGAAACCAGCAATTCTTATCAAATCTACAGCTTTTTTGATGGTTAGATGATGTACATTTTTGGCGTGTGCCAGATGGTGCCAGGCTGGCTGGGCGGCTATGAGGACCAAAGCTGGTCTGCTGCTCTGGTGCGGTCCCAAGGTCGGAAGTATTTCGGTGTCTTTCGGGGAGCTTACCATATCTGGTAGCCATGACTTTCCATTCAGTTGGGAATGTCATCATCCCAACTGACGAACTCATTTTTTTTTAAAGAGGGGTAGGTATACCACAAACCAGTTGGATATGATGGGTGTTTAATTTATGTTTAATGGCGATTTCATGGTGATTTCATGAGGATTGAAGTTGAGCTCCGGAGAGTCAGGTTCGAGTTGACGGAAGACCAGACCTTGAGCGAAGCAGTCAAGAATTTGGCTCAGGTCACTGGCGGGGTCGACCAGCTTTGGGCCTTACAGTAATTTTAATGGGTTTGGTACAGGATAGGGCCCCAATTCATTAGCTAAGTTGATTTATAACATTTTATAACATTTTATAACATTTTATAACATTTTATAACAAAACAATAGTTCTAGAGGCAACATTCCCATATTCAGAAAATCTTCGCATACCATGTTTTCATCGTACTCCAGACCTGGGTTTTGGTATGTTACTTTGATAGGCATTTCAGCTCAATCTGTAGGGAACAGTTGGCCCACGGCGAATCCACTGAATGCCCCTCCACAGCTTTCTATCCCCTATGTCGTTCCAAAGCAGCTGTGGACGTTGAATGAATTGAAGGCTGCTTTGATAAGGAAGTTTCCTCATTTGTCTACCAAAGAAGGACAGGGTTGTCAAAGGTAACCTTTTTAAAGGTTGGCTGAGTAAAAATTAGCAAGTTTCTTCCCCGGGACCTCACCCAAGGTGAACTCGGAAAAATAGAACCCACTGGTGTGCCCCTGGAAGTTTGGGCTGGCTTTGGGATTGGAATTTTGGTTCTGGCCCCGAAATTTCCCTATGTGGTCTCTATACCAGCCACACATACTCGGAATTCTTCGCATTCCACAAATTCTTCGCACTCCAGCGAGGGCATCGCACTCCACAGCTAGGGACGTACACATACTGTAGTATCCACGCACTCTGCAAGATCTTCGCACTCCAGAAAATCTTCGTACTCGGTAATTTTCTCTTTTTTTCTGTTATTTTTTGTTTTTTTTGTTTTTTGTTTTTTTTTCGTTTTTTTTTGGCTAAAATCGCCTGGAATCACGTTTTCTGGAATATGGGCAAGGTAGCGGTTTCGCGTGAGACGTCTGTAGTTTCACATACTATCGCATTCCAGGCCATTTTGGCCAAAAATGACTAAAAATAAAAAATAAAATAAACAAAGCTCAGCAGGGTGAAATGTGATAATTTTCTGGTATATGATGGAAAAAACTGGTGTTGGATCCATGGGGAAGGTCGAAGTGGGCCACGCATACTGTTTTATTTTCGCATTCCAGAAAATTAGCGCACTCCAGGGGTGGCATCGTACTCTATCGGTGGAATTATTTTGCACGGAAGAAAACAGGATCGTCGATGATTTGTGTTCCCAGATCCTGTTGTGCAGAGCTCTTTGCGGGGCCACAAAGATGTCAAGAAAGATGGGGATGGCGCTGCTGATGAAAGGCCCGCCAAGCGTGCCAGAACATAAGCTTAAAGCTTATGAATTGGGTTTTGGGATCCTGAAAAGTGTAGATGACAAATTCCCATAAGAACATTATTAATCCGTTTTTGGAAAGCTCAACATTCTTAATTATTACATTTCCAGAAATTGTTGAAAGTAAGGATCTTCTTTGGGGAAGAACATGTGCAGTCGACAGCGTACGTGCCAGAAGAAAAGGAGTACTTGGCAAACTGTATGAAATACAAATTTCACCTGAAAGGGGTCTTCGCAATTCCCTGAAATTTCCCAGCTATTTTGGCATGGAATATGTTCGGCCCTGGAATATGGGCAAGAAATTGCTAGCTAGAATAGTGTATGATACGCCAAGAATTATATTTAGATGGGATTATAAACCAACAAACATCACTGGGGGGGCACCATCCTGTACCTGAAACTATTGGGGAATCCCCAATTCCATCTATTTGATAATGATGATGTGTCCAATATTTTGGCCATAAACAGGTGATTTTTTTTTCCGTACACCCCATTTTCAGAGACAGCCAAATATGGGACCAAGTTTCATAGTTTGACCCGGTATCCAAAAAAACGTGGCAAACGCTGGAAAATTCCCTTTTTGGAAATGGGTGTGATGCGGACTTAAATACTCTATGAATTTCTGGATTTTCCATGATTTTCCAGCAAACCATGTGACTGACCACCATGTTGGGTGTATTCCAGATAAGTACGCATCAATTTTAGCACAGTTCATGTCCATTTCTCTCCTAGCTTATCCCAGCTGAAAAAAACCCAAGTGGAGCGACCCAACAACGGTGAAAAACGCCTTATTACTTGGTTGCAACATGTTCAAACCCATCCCAAAAATGATTGTAACATGATGCAAATCTTGTAGGTTGTGACACCTGTTAACCCACCCCAAAAGTGATTCTAAGTTGCCATTTGTTGGTTACAACATGTAGACCAACATGTCATGATACCGACAACCTGAACCAACTTCTTCAAGGTGGCTTGAATTCCAGTCCCTAGTTACTAGATTTACTAGGGTTTATGGCAAATATATCTATATACTCCTTGGTGGTTTGGAACATTACTTTTATGACTTTCCATATTCTTGGGAATAACCATCCCAACTGACGAACTCCTATTTTTCAGAGGGGTAGGTCAACCACCAACCAGATTACTATTAATCATCATTAATCATCATTAATAACCATCATCATTAACCATCATCATTAACCATCATTAATATTAGAATTTACCTAGATATATTAATATTATTAATACACACCCATTACTTAATGTATGTTATTGTGGTTTGTAAACCAAGCCTAAAATCTGAGAGGCCCCACCAAGTAAATCTACAGGTGGGGCTATCGCTTGTGCCATGACATGCCATGACAGGCACCGCAAGGTACGTCCGCGGGCGGCCGTGGGGTGCCGCAGTGCTTCAACGGCCATGCAACAGGAACCGATTCATTGGAGGTACCTACCATATATAAGGCCTATTTTTCAGGGCTATGTAAGGGAATATCCCCAGAAAATATGGCCTTATATGGTACAGTACCTCCATTTTAGGATCCTGGAATGACCATTGATACATGTTCCATGGATGTTCCATGGATGTTCCGTGGTTAAGGTAGTTGGATTGGAATACTCCACTGAAATAGTGATTCTAATGGAAAAACATATGAGCAACCGTAAAAACCCCGGCAATACTAAATATGTATTCGACGGACATTGGTTTATGGAAATTGATGGAAATTGTTAAAAACACGAGGTAAGCGATGGGACCTTCCCAAATTAGCGATACCCCTTTTCAAGGTTATGTCATCATATTTCTCTAATATCCACATTAGCGATACCCAAATATCACATATTATTCATAGTTCATCACATATATATATATATATATAAATGCAGCAGTTTCCTGCAAGCGATACCCCCCAAGTTTACCATATATCATTATTGTACAAACGTGTGGTAAGCGATGGGACCTTCCCAAATTTGTGGATGTCCTTTCCGTGAACCTAGGGTTTTCACAATCGCTCAATATGAGGATTTCGTGGGGTATCTACATTTCATCTAAGCACCTATTAGATGAAATTGGATGATATCTCAATTTTTGGGAATGGTATATATATATATATCATATATCATATATCCCTATGTAATTTTTAATATCCCATTCCCAAAAATCCATTGATATCAATCCATTTTCATAGGGATATTATATATGTATATACTGGTTGGTGGTTTGGAACATTTTGTGTTTTCTCATATATTGGGAATGTCATCATCCCAACTGACGAACTCCTTTTTTCAGAGGGGTAGGTCAACCACCAACCAGATTACTATTAATCATCATTAACCATCATTAATAACCATCATCATTAACCATCATCATTAACCATCATTAATATTAGAATTTACCTAGATATATTAATACACCCATTGCTTGAGAATGCCCCCATTTCTGGGATGTAAAAAAAGCTTAAAAAAACACACACCTCATCCCAAAATGGATGACTCCAGCAGTGCTATCCCTTTTTTGTGTTTAGATACTTGAAAATTAAAGATGCATAGGATAATTGTAGTATTATAGTTAACTAGTTATATATTTAGTTATATATATATAGTTATATATATATATACATATTTTAGTTATACTTAATTATATGTGTATAGAGACCCAAAAAAAAGATGCCGGAAGAGTGGTAAAACTTTTTTCTTTGAGGAACTTAAAAAATGCATCCTGGAAACACTGGAAACCATCTTTTTGGGGGTTGCTATATGTTATACCTTCCAGAAATCAAACATGGCTGGAAAAGCCCGCCATGTATGATCAACGAATGGTATTTGAAGCTCTGGATTTCAACCCAACAACAACATATTTTTTCCTTACTGTATCATCTAAATTCAGAATTCATATCACATATAATATACATTAATAATATACAATGTTGGCAAAGCAATTGTAAATATTGTAAATGCATAGGGTGTTATATTCAAAATCTGGATGGTTTATTGGAATCATTTAATATTATATATATATTAGTATTATTATTGTATTTATATATCATATTTGCCAAGATTTTGCTGATAAACGCCGCAACCGAAAAAGAGAAAACTGCGATCTGCGATGTTTTCGATGGGATCCAAGAGGTCTTAAATTTCGCTCTTCCTTTGTTCGCGATGGATATGGAAACTTAAGGGATTTATCATAATATAATTATATAATTATATATATAGTTATATATATATATATTATCATTAGATATGTATATATAATATAAGTTGTATCATTTATATGTATATATATAAATACAATAGTAATAATAAGACTAATACTAGTATATATATATATTAATGTATAAATATATATTACATGATTCTATGATATTCTATGTTTTTCATGTGTAAATCCTGGATCTTTACCGAGGTCAAAGCTCGCCTCAGAGGAGCATCTCATTGAAGGTCGCGCTGAGCGGCGATAAGATGGAGACGTGGCGGTTGTTGGAAAAACGATTGGAGTTTTTGCCATCGAGTTGTATGAAATAAATGGATTAATATAATGAAACATAAACCACCATTTCAGGTTAGTGAAATCTTATGGCCTTTACCCTCACATACATGTTATTCAATGGATTGGTTTAAGGGAAAATCTTAACCGGAAACCATGGGTTTTACCATCAAATTTGATGGGCTTTCCGGTTAAATTTTTCCCATCATCCAATTCTATGAGTTATGTATAAAGTCACGTCACGCAATGTTGCTGGACTCCAGGAATCAATAATTTGCCGAAGAGATTTTCAGTTTAATGGGACCCAGTGGGCCATGGGAGGTGACTTCCAACAATAGGCTGGTATCTCCTAATCCCATAGGATCCATGTATGGTATATATTATGCTAACATTGGGGGTATATGGATGGTAAATGTTACCATATATAGCATACATGGATCCTATGGGTAATGGATTGGTATTCGAACATGAAAAAAACGGTAACAGGAATTTGATGGCTATGTATAATCATCATTTTATCACCATTATTAACCATTTATCATCATGAACCATCATTAACCAGAGGGTAGTATGAAAATGTATGAAATCTGTTTTTGGGTTCCTGGTAAATTCTTCAAAGCAATCCAATATATACGCTTGGCGAAGCCATGGCCCGTGGAGAGATGGTTTTTACATCCGATCCATACAAGGTGGTGCCCCAGTGAGCGATTCATCGCGTTCAGTTGGGGGCCACATAACTCCAATTTCACTATGGTTTATGGTAGATATCTATACTTACTATGGTTTATAAACCAACTTTAGATATATCGAACTACTATTCCTATGGTTTTTCTTAACCAACGTTCACATCACTGGGGGGGGAAACCAACCTTGCTATGTGAAAAACGACCAGAGGCTACTTCTATCTTTTCGTTGGTCCCAGCTAGGGAACATTTTTCTTTTAACGTCCAATGAGTATCTAATTAATGATTATCCCATGATTATCCAATGATTATCCAATGATTATCCAATGATTATCTAATGCAAAAGTTAGGTTCATGATATAAGTGAGTTGAGTTGGTCCCAACTGGGACCCCTTAAAACCAGAAATTGCCATTGCCAGCATGGACTACCACAGATCCCAGTGAAATTGCCACCAATAAAAAGACCGGGAGTGTTTGCACCTTAAAATTAGAGACATCCAAAAATACCCTCTGGTTATGACATTCACAGTTTGCCATGGAAAGATCCACCATGCTATTCAGAACGGTAAACCATCTATTTCGATTAGGGCCATCGAAATCCCATGGCTATGTAACAAATAACCAGAGGGTAAATGGATGTTTTTTTTTTTTTTTCAGAACATATCTGCGAAGAAAAATGATGAATTCACCATGTAAGGCTTGCTTCCGTGGGAAATTTCATGAAATTTCGGCAACATGATTTTTGTTGGTCCATTTCATGATCCACTTGGAAGATCCTTCAGGGCTACAAGGTTGGTTGTGCCCCCCAGTGATGTGAACGTTGGTTTATAAACCATAGGAATAGTAGTTCGATATATCTACCATAAACCATAGTGAAATTGGAGTTATGTGGCCCCCAACTTAGCTAACTATGGGGCACCACCGAACGTGTGGTTGTTGTTCTAATCCCGGAGATTAAATCCCATCAAAATTCCAGTGAACAACTCCCATAAAAACGACGAAGAATTCCCACGAAAATCACATTGACATTCCTATAAAATGCCAATGTTCTTTTTCCATTCAGTTGGGAATGTCATCATCCCAACTGACTGTCATATTTTTCAGAGGGGTAGGTCAACCACCAAGCAGCATAAGAAAAACCTTCGGGAGGTGGTAAAAAAAACATGGTCAGGATGGCGAGTCTGGACGGAGAAGGCGGCCGCGTTTTTTGCCCGGGTCCATTTGGTTTGATGTTTTATGTTTTCACGGTGATTGAACTTTGGATATTTGAATGTTTCATGACTGGTTGGTGGTTTGGAACATTTTTCCCCACCTGCCAGGTTGGGACTTAATATATCTTAATATATCTTAATAGGGCTTAATATGGTTCTGGTTGGTGGTTTGGAACATGAATTTTATTTTCCATTTTATACATGGGATGTCATCCTTCCCATTGACGAACTCATATTTTTTCAAGATGGGTAGGGAAAAACCACCAACCAGATACCAACCAGATAAGGTGACAGGTGATAAATTTCGGCGATCAGTGAGCTGGTTGGTTTATGAACAGGCTTTGTTGGTGTTTTTTTTAAATGGCTCACCACCAACCACGAAGAGATTTCCCCAATGTTTGGTGGAACCAGTGGGAAATCTATGGTGAATCTATGGTTAATAATGGTTAATAATGGTGAATCTATGGTGAATCTATGGTGAATCTATGGTGAATCTATGGTGAATCTATGGTGAATCTATGGTGAATCTATGGTGAATCTATGGTGAATCTATGGTTAATAATGGTTAATAATGGTGAATCTATGGATAATATATGATATATTTGGGTAAATTTCATCACGACCAAACCCTGTTCTCCCGAGCCCTGGAAATCATAGTTAGGATTCGGGGAATCATCCCAAAATGGCCGAACTATTCAGGTTAGTGAAATGTTATAATTTGCCCAGATCTTCATCAAATGATTAGGTGTTGGAAAACCCATCCTGGATCCGATGATATCTCGCACAGCCTTCGATGTCCTCTGAATTATCCCACGCTGTTCTTTATATATTGGAACTAGAACATATATTAATGACAACATATACTGTGTATATATATATATGAAAACACCAACACAAAGATCATATGTTGATATGTTATCTATGGTTATGAAAATTTGTTTTCATGAACACACCCATAAGATCATAACATATGCTGATAGATATGTTACCATCTGGTTATTTAACATAGCCATGGAAAATCCCTTATAAATGGAGGTTTTAATGGGAAAATCAATGAACATCATCTATAAATGGGCCATTTTCCACGGCTATGTTAAATAACCAGAGGGTATCTCTTCTTGGGCTAGACATTTTTTCGACCAGGACCACCTCAACGCGCCTCGCCGCGCCATTTGCGGCTTGGCGGATCCGATGCCATGGCTGGTGAAGAGAGTTTTTCTCCAATCTCACTAGTGTTTATGACACATAAATCTGGGTAAATTATAACGACCTCACTACGACCTCACTGGAAATCATGGTTAATAAGGGAAATCATCCCCACATGGCCTTAATTCAGGTTAGTGAAATATTGTAATTTACCCAGATAAATGATCATAAATCTAGGGTTAATGGAGTTTAAGTACCAACTAAGATGGGGGACACTAAGACGCTAATCTATGGTTAATGGATGTTCATGGGGTTTAGATACCTAAGATGAATGGGGGGGCACCACCTGGTACTGTTTTGTGGATGAGACATAAACCCCAATCTGAGTGTAACCCAAGAATATCCAAAGTGTCAAAATTACATCAAACTGTACCGTTTGTGGTGTTAAAAGAAACATAAAAAACATCTTTGATGGATCTACAGTGGAGACAAAAACCACATAAGACACCAAAAAAAAGTGTTGTTTGGGGTTTCCAACCTAGGCACCTATACCCCCTTGCTGCGACCCTTGCAACGACATAAGACACCAAAACATACCTTTTCACAGCGCGATGACTGGAGTTTTTCAGCGGATCCTGCGGATCCCAATCGAACACGACTCAGGATCACGGCCCCATTTTTTGGCCCATTTTTTGGGCCGAAAAAAACTCCACTGCAGTCCATTTTGAACATTGGTAATTCAAAATCCTACTTAGATGGGCCATGGGATTAGCGGTTCCTGGTTACCGGAGTGATACACCACCAATCCGAAGTGTAATCCATTTACTAGTTCACTTAGTTAAATTCCGTCGCCCATCTAAGTACATTCATTTACTTTATTCAACTCTGACCTTCATTTTTAACTCCATGTTTGAGGGCCAATTCCCAACCACGTCCTATTGTAAACATCTTCGAACATCTTTAAACCACTAAAACAGCTCACGAGGCCTTAACTCTGCAGCTGCCAGCATCATCATCGACAGCGACTTCAAATGCGACACGCCAGGCTGTCATCCAGGGGAGCGATTTCGCCATAAAAAATGGTGAAGAATTGAGCCATGAAAGTGACAAACCCTGGTTGGTTACTATTTCTAGGGACTTGTACTCCGAAAATTTACGGGAGATTATGATAACAATTAAGTCTTAACAAAAAGCATGAAAAGAGGTCCATGAATCACCATGAATGGTGGTGGATTTATGGGGATTAACGGTGAAACATGGTGATTACACCATGAAACATCCGGGATTTGCGATGATTTACATGATCGCTGAATAGTGGTAACTCTTTGGGTGTGTTTGAAAATGGGGTATACCCCCCCCAAATTGTCATCTTGATGAAGAACACAATGATTACATATGATTACATGTGATTACCCATCATATTTGGAAGTACCTAATCTGAAGATATGTAAACCCAGATTAGCTTTGGAGTTGAAGATTCTGTCTCAGGTTTGTTAATCAATTTACCAAAGTCAAATTACTGATACTTAGTGTATGTTTACGGTTTTACCATATTTGATTGTAAGTATACATTAATTTGACTTAGGTATAATGAATGTCATGGCAGGTGTTCCAATCCTTTGGCAAAAAGTTTTGTGATGGATGATATGTTGGCTGGATTTTCTCATATCCCAGCCGTTTGAATACAGGACCTCAATGACTAAAGGTCTCAGCAATAGAACTTAGATAACTTAGGTATCAACCTTTTTTTAACATGTGATAGTAAAAACATGTAAAAACATCACCATGTTCATCCATTTTCATGGATAACATCGATAACATCTCCATTTTTATGGCTGCGGTTGCGTCCTCCGCGAGGCACCGACGGCAGCATCGCCCACGACGCTGGTGGCGCGCGCACGTGGAAGTTGCAGCATCGATGGCCCTGTGAGACTGCCGCGACTTGCTGAGAACGTTCGAGTGGAACCGCGATGCTTCGGGGGAGATGACATTTGTCGAATTTAAATAAGAATCTGCCATTGCTATACTATACTTGATTGCTGTGCCACGGTATATCACTGTATATATGAGCAGGGACCCCCACACCCCCCCCCCCCACCCAGCCAGATGGTTCCCCCCCCCCTTGGCAGGGGAGGGGTGGTTTTCTCAGCAGCCAAGCCATGGTGTATGTAGTCTTTATAGTGCATATAATGCATATGTATCAATAATTAGAATGGATATACTATATGTAATATAGAGTGTATGTGTAGTGTATATATATATATATAATATGTAAGATATAAATATAATATATGCAATATATATATATATATAATATATATTTGACATATATATATATATATTGAACATATATATATATATACATCGTATATGTGGTTTTTGATAGAATATAGATAGTATATGCCACATGTACTGTATCCACAGTAGATGTAATATATACAATATAGGTAAATATGTTCGTTGAATAAATTTTACATAGTATATGTGGTATATTGAATATCGACAGCAATACACGCTGTATATCTAGAGTTTATGTGTATATATATGTATATATATATGCATATATATATATATACGTGTACAGTATGTACAATGTAAAAGAAATATGTGATAGATACAAGATCAAGATATCAATCTGTAGTATCTAGAATGTGCATATATATATATATATGTATTTATTGTTTTTCTACTGTACATATGTCTAGGTTTGCATAGGTAAGCTTTGCGTAATCCATAGGTAGCAAATATGTTGTAAACCATGTGCGAGGCACGCTATAGGCGGTTCGAAAAAAAGGTTATGATAGAAATATACAGGTAGACAAGGTCCGTTGACGAGGTCGTGGCTCTCAAGTGCTGCAAATAACGTAGAGATGCGAGGTTGGAGGGGTGGAAAGGGGAGTATATATGTGTATATGTGTATGTATATGTGCAAATAACATGCAAATACTAGGTTTTGGGGGGGTGGGGGGGGTTAGGAGTGGGGGGGGATACCATTGGGGGGGGAGGGGGGGTCCGGGGACCGGGCTCATATATATATATAATGATATATTATATATTAATACATATATTATGCTATAATATGCTTTAATATATTGCAAGATGATATTCATATAATTTAATTTAATATTATATAACAATATAATAATACAATATAATATAATATTATATAACAATTTAATATAATAATATAACATTACAAGATCATAATAAACTAACATTATAATATAATATAATAAATTGAACACTATAATAAAATAGAATATAATAATATGATATAATATAATGAAATAACATATCATAATATAATATCATATCATATAACATAAAAAAAACATAAAATAATATAATGTAATAAAATATTAAATAATTTAAATATATAATATGATGTAATATAAATAACATATAATATAATTTAATATCATATCATATAACATATAATATATTATAATATTTAATTTAATATACTTCAACTATATAATTTTAAATAACCTACAATATATAATATATAATATTTAATTTATATGATATATAATATATAATATATAATATATAATATTTAATTTTCAATTTATTTAATTCAATATATATAATATTTAATATATAAGAAGTAATATGTAATATAAATTAAAATAATTGAATTTAGTTTAATTAAATATCATATATATATATCATACAATTTACAATAATATTATATATAATGTTTAATTTAATATAATGTAATATTTTTAAATATTCAATTTAATATATAATATAACATAATATATAGTTTAATTTGATATATAATATATAGCATATAGAATACAATATAATATAGAATATAATACAATATAATGTAATACTTTATAATATAATGTACTGTAATATTATACAATACATGTACAATGTAATGTAATGCAATGCAATTCAATGCAATGGTATGTATGTAATGTAATGTAGTGTAGTGTCATGTAATGTAATGTAATGTATGTATGTATATCGTCTGTTTGGGCGATGGCCGGAAGATTTCCTGTACAGAAATGTAGAAACATGTAAGTAGTAAAAACCTGGCTGTTCCCCAATAAAGAACATAGCATACATAGACATACCCTCTGGTAAACCTCTACATAACTATGGAAAATCACCATTTTTAATGGGTAAATCCACTATAAATCATCATTTTCAATAGCTATGTTTGACATAACCAGAGGGTATATGTTCCCCAATCATTCCATTTGGGGTCTTTGAAAAAATACTGTTTCTGGTGTCACCAACCATATCACCAACTATCAAGGGATATTGCCTGATATTGGGCTGGCCAAGCAATCGGATCAATACATTGGGACATAGAAATTTGCGTATAATACTTCTATATATGTATATACAATAAACATTATAAGGTATTATAAGGATATTTTGATATATACATATATATATATACTGTACACCATGAGAAACCAACCAATCAACATTGGCTACATCGCAATCGAAGTGAGTAGCACCATTCATCTCGTGGCCTGTACGGTGGCCGATGCATCACTGGTCTAGAGATTTCAGTGGTTTCCAATGTTGGTGATATCACCATTTTGAAGTTCTTAAAAGGTGAGCATAAACATGCATAAACAGTGGCATAAAATTGATATTGTAAAACAACAACATGCCAACAAAAACATACCAAAAGCCACGCTTTCCTCAAGAAACAGACGTTTTTTTTTCATTCCAAGTACTACGATTCGCCATTTCGGAATCATCCCCAGGATTGATGATGTCATGGTGCCAAGCTCAGCGGTACAGCGGGATGCAAAAAAAAAACGTTGAAATGATTGATTTCTGCGACTGCGTTTAAACCCTCCAAGGTTTAACAGAAAATGAACTACAATTAGGTATTTACCATTTAAAATTAGGTAAATATCCCTAACGTTGTGTTTGCTATTTCAAATTGCCCAGTCATAGTCGATTTCGCCCATGAACAATTTGGTATTTTCCCGTCGAAAACGGAGCCAAAAAACGCGGTGATTCTGAAAAACCAAGGTGCTGCACCCCACAGGAGGCGCGGTGATTTTTTTTTTTTTTTTTGGCCTGAAAAACATGTCGGATGTGAGTTATGTCTGGGGAAATTTGATCATGACCAAACCCTGTTCTCCCTCACTGGAATCATGGTTTATTTTTTGGGGAAATCATCCCCAAATGGCCGAACTATTCAGGTTAGTGAAATATTATAATTTGCCCAGAGATGTGAGATATGTGAGCTGGTTGGTGGTTTCAAACATGGCTGTTATTTTCCATGTCATATATGGAATAGTTTTTTGAATTTCATAATCCCAACTGACGAACTCATATTTTTCAGAGGGGTTGAAACCACCAACCAGGTGAGCGGTTGAGATGTTCTGAAACTTCTTGGCCGCTGCTAGCCCACGGTTCTGACTCAGAACTATACTGTACTAAACTATGGTTTTGTCCGAAAATAGGTGACGGTCTCATAAATTGGTGGTTACTCTCCCTCCCCAAATGGCCAAACTATCAAGCTGTTTTCAGGTTAGTGAATTATTATAAGTTTCCCAGATCCTATCGAAAAATCTGGTGATAGATTGAACTGAACTTTTTTTGGTTGATGGCAGTTGATGGTTCATGTTTTTCTATTGATAGTATATATTATAAACACCGTGTATATATGTATATTGTTTCGGTAAAATCTTATAGTTATCAATCCCTATTCAAGTCCTGTTGCTGGTGATTAAAATCACATAGTTATCCTATGAAAATCTCAGGTGGTGGCGTTGGCATCCGAGCCGCCTTGAGCCTGGCTGAAGGATATTTTTTTTTGGGGTTTTCATCATGAAAAAACCCAGAGGATCCATGTATGGAATATTTACCTACATTGACCCCTAAAGTAATTTAAAATAATCCCAATGTTAGTATATATATACCATACATGGATCCTATGGGAAATGGTGAGTTCTGGAGTTTTTCACCATGAAAAATACGGTGATTTATAGTGATTTTGTGCAGATAAGAGTGAAAGTTGGATGAACATGGTGATTTATGGTGATTTAACCCTGAAATTGGAATTTAGTGGTGATTAGGAGGAAATGCTGGTAAACTGGATGAACATGGCTTTTAACCATCAAACATGTGGGAAAATGGGGATTAACCATGAACAAGCAGGGACTTAACCATATTCAACCAATGGAGAGTGGATGTGGGAGTATCTGAGAATGGAGTTTATGCCAGCAATTTTTAGTTATTTGAATCGGGACGATTGTCTGGAATTATGACCATTGTACGGAATCAGATACCCTATTTTCAGACAAACCCATATCCAGGGTCAGCAATATGAACCTGATATTGCAACGGTTTTAATGTTTCATATCTCTATATAGTATTTCAGTGTATGAATTAGTTCATGTTTGGCTGATATTACATGTTTTGAAACTGTGATGCACATCTCACTTTAGACAGTCCGCCCTTTACAAGTACTTCAAAAAGTATGGGCGCCTTTTCAGATTGAACTTTGACCCAAAACACAGGATTTTTGAAATTTGGCAGGCCCATAAACTGTTTTTTTCTATTAGGTGTTTTTGGTTTACTCCCTGGTAATTGAACAGTTTGCTATCAAAACCCTAGCCCATTTTAGTTCGATGCTAGATGATGCTAGTCAGGGCAGTCATTTTATACCAAAGGCTGTGGTTTAAGGTGCCGACATTGGGAAAGGTTTGGAACATTCACAGGGTTGGATTCTTGGTGGCTTACACGTAGTGTTTTGGGGGACTAATAGGGTAGTTTCAAAGCACAACTTCCAAGCGATCCGAGACGTCAAGGACTTCCCTTGGATTTGCCACTATGCATTGGATGTACCCTCTGGTAAACTAACATAACTATGGAAAATCACCATTTTTCATGGGAAAATTCACTATAAATGGCAATTTTCAATAGCTATGTTAAATTGCCAGAGGGTAATTCTCGGTTGTCATTCGTCATTCCACCAGATTTTTTTTGATGGCTCCCGGTATGACTGTTGTGATCGCGCGTGAACGCAAGATCCAAGTTATCCGATCTACTACTTGGTGGCGAACTACCCACGAATCGTGGTTGTGGCTTAGTTCACCCCAATGATAAGTGGATTAACCCGCTCCAAAAATCCCATGTAAATCACTGGGGTTATAACATGTTATAACCCACTTACGATTCGTGGGTAGTTCGCCACCAAGTAGGGATGATCATCAGCCACGGCCATTAGGGCCGGGACCGGATGGCAGGAGCTGGCGCCAAGGGAGGTGTTGATGGAGCTTTGAAGGTGGACTTCGGGGCAACGGGGCCATCGATGTCCTTATTGGTTGATGGTTTCCTCCGTTACAACATTGTTACAACCATAGACCAACAGGTAAATGAATGTAATGTGGTTATAACAATAATAAATCACCCATTTGGGAATGTTTTATATCACCTATATAAACATGGTGATTTGGAAAATGGTTTATTATTGTTTTATCCACATTAATTGAACATAATTGGTGTACCAAACCGGCCCCGAAAAACTTGTCCTAAAATAACCCATTGACTTCATTTCTCAACAACCCCGACGATTGGAAACATGTCTTTACATGTCTTTACGACATCATCTTTGGCCAAGGTGGTCACGTATGCGATACAGAACTAAGAGTCAGTTGAGTGTGATTTCATGCCAAACTCATGCCTAAAATTGGATACAGAACTGTAGATTTGGAGCCATTCACATGCCACATCGTATAAAGAATTACATTGTGTACATGTTTACGGGTGAAAACTAAGATCTGATTGATGCGAGTACTGCAGGTCTTGATCCCCGGGTGGAACTAATATAATGTGTATATATAATATAATATATATATAGTATATATAATATATATATATATATAATATAATATATATATAATATAATATATTATATATATAATATATATAATATATAATATATATATAACATTATAAAGTTAGATGTTAGTTTACCATTCCCAACATTTCCATGTTTCAACGCGCCATCCACGGATGCTTACAAGGTTGTGCCCCCCAGTTATGTTTGTTGATTTATAAACCATAGTAAACATAGGTGTATCTACCTACCATAACCATAGTTATGTAAGTTGAGTTGGTTTATAAACCATAGGAATAGTAGTTCGATATATCTACCATAAACCATAGTGAAATTGGAGTTATGTTCACCAACTTCGCTAACGATTTTTGGGCACCACCTTGTACCATCAGGTGTGGATCTCTTCCCTAGGGAAGGGCAGCTATGAGTGCTGAGGGCCAGAACTGGGCCAGTGGCCGGTGGCCGGTGGCTGCACTGTGGCACTGGGTCACCAAAGCAGTGAGTCGGTGATAGTCGGTGAAGATATGCCCTGGGCTGGTTTTCTGGTGACGATCATCATTTCTAATGGCGAACATCTTTTTTGTGCACCGACAAAAAGAAAACAATACCAGATAACCGGCGTAGGGATTTGAAGTATATTTCAATATATTTCCGCGAATTCTGCCATATCTAGTTGATTCTAGGAAGAACTATCTTACTCAGTGGTGGATGTAAGATGCGGAAATCAATGGCTACTTGGCTATCAACTAAACATATACAGCAGGCACATAGATTCTATTAGATGAAATGAAATGGAGGATCCCCAAGTCACCATGGGTTTCAATACTCAACTGGTCATCCATGACTTGGATGATGCAAGGTGGTATCCCCATGACTTAGGACACCTCCATATGGAGATCAATGCATCCACCTCTAGTTCGATCGCTTGAGGACCAGTAGATGGTGGTAGATGGTGCTGGTAGGTGATCAACCCAGCCGTGCTGTCATGCTGTCTTGCTGTGAACAACCGGCCGCGCTTCGCTGCAGCGCTCGGTGGCTTTCTCGGTTTTCTCTTTGACCTGGTAAAACCACCAAAAAACAGCTAAACAGCCATTCTATCGGGCACTTCGATCACAAATATATCAAAATATCATATCAGCATATATCAGCATCATATCGCATCATATCAACCTACCAAATGGATTCGACTGGTTTACTGCTTGGTGGCGTTTTGTCCTTCCAAATGGGATGATCCTTTTTGGGACTCTTTTTTTGATCGAGGCTTAGGGGGCCCAAAAGCGATGGGCTTCAGGTGGGTGAATTACTACAATGGGCGTGTTTAGTTGGTGAATTTAGCGAAAATCAACTACAAATCTCTGATTTTAGCCAAATTTAGAACCAGAAAAGTTACCAGAATGTTCCCCCAAAAATCCTCATCGAAGCACGGCCCGAATTTTTTTTTTTCGACAGGACGGCTGGGTGGTGGTCACCAAGGCAGCCGATGCGGACTGTGGAGGTGCTGGGAACATCAGGGTGGTTCATAGTGGTAAAAGGTGAGGGCCCCCGTTTAGGATAGCCAGGTTGGTTTAGTTCACTACGTTCGGTGGTGCCCAAAAATCGTTAGATAAGTTGATGAACATAACTCCCATTTCACGAACTGGTTTATGGCAGATATAACGAACTAGTTAATGGGGCAAATCTAACAACTTATAACTGGGGGGCACCACATTGTAGTTTAGCCTCCAGTAAACTAACAGTTTGCTATGGGAAATGGACCACGAAAATAGATGATATACCTACAAAACAAAGGTCATTTCCAGAGCTATGTTAGTTTACCAGAGGGGTAACTATGGTTTGTGGATGTTTAAGTGGTAGATATGTATTGAACTATTTCGTGGGGCTGTGTGCACCATTAAACATAACATCTTAGGGTCAAAAACCTTAAGTAGGATATAAAACACATGGGGATATTTGCCAACCAGCGGCAAAGTTTTGTTTGTTGCAGGGTGCTTAAGATTTGCATTATTATTTCGATAGTTGTTGGTAGTATTTGGTCAGTCACGCAAAATTGCCATTGTTTGAATGTGTTGTTGACACGTTTTAGCGATCGCCGAAAAGATAGAATGACATATAAATTCAAATTCACACATACTGTTGTGGTAAGTTAATGTATCAAATGAACCTGTTCTATCTTTGGGGGTGTTAGTGAAATTCTTATATTCTTCTTTTAATACAATAATTAATGAACTAGTGGTCTTTGGGGGTGTTAGTTTTATTCTTATTTTAATACATTAATGAAATAGTGGCTATCTACGGTTTAACGTGATCTAGTAATGTGGCGAAGAATAATAACATCTCTGCTGGCTGATGATTTTAACAGCTGGGGATTATATCAAAAATAAACACGGCAATTATTGAACTAGGAATAATTTGGATTAACGAGGGTTGGTTGGATGGTATTCAACAAAAGTCATGAACACCCAAACCCCCGCATCAAAAGTGATATACTGGCTCCAGTCTTTCCTTCTGGTGGCACTCTTCATTAAAAGGGCGAAGGGACTAAAACCTCAACTGGTAGATGGTGTTTAATGCGCATTTCCCCCAGAGAAAGACAGACAGTCAGGAATGGCGGTATAGCCAATAGCCTTTACTGGTGGTTTAGTGGTCGTGCGTTCCAAATGATGAAGGCATTGTTTGGTTGGCCATCAAGGTAGAACGCTACAACTTTGGCCAATTTGTGGGTTAGGTCAACAGTGGGCAACCCGAACTTGGAGAATTTATTTTCGGCTTCAAATGCGAAACATTGTGAAACTATTGTTTGCATAGCTGTCCCTGAGTTTTGGATAGATGTTGATGAGCGACAGCCAACCACCGTTGCATGATGTTGGTTGGTTTTCTCTAGACTCTTTCTTTAGCAACATTGAATCTAACATTATCATTATACATTGCCATAGTCGTCCCGAAAGTGAAGGATGTTGAAGGGACATTTAAAGGGACATCCCATCTTATTCGGATATTTTAAAGGGGCTAAGTTCATCTAACTTCACCAGAGTTTCAACCGATTGGTGTGTCCCGATTGGTGTGTCCCTCATCCTTTTGCATCTTTTGCACTAATCCACACTTGGTGGCGAACTACCCACGAATCCTAAGTGGGTTATAACCCCAGTGATTTACATGGGATAAGTAGGGTTAATCCACTTATAATTGGGGTGAACTAAGCCACTTACGATTCGTGGGATGTGCCACTGATGCACAGAGCAAGGTGGTTTCTTCGATTGGGACGAGCTGGATCATCTGGAAGCCCAAGAACCAAACTAAAGGGCAGCGGCACGTGTCGACTCCGAACCGAGCGTGCCGTTTTCAGGGCACAGAACTGTGAGGCTGTTGAGTCTGGAAGCATCTGGAAGCGGTAAACGTTAACAAAAAACTATGGAAAATCACCATGTTTAATAGGCAAATCATGGCAAATCAACTATTTCTATGGAAAATCACCATGTTCAATGGGTAAATCAACTATTTCTATGGGCCATTTTTTGAAGATGTCTTTTCCCATCGATGAATCCACCTTAAAAACTGGGGGGAATCGGAGAGATTTTTCATCCAAGGCATCCAGAAGATGTTCCAAATTCCAAGTGCTTGAAAGACTTTAGGGGTTAATTCCCCATTCACAAAATATGATAATGATTATATGATAACCCATTCATTCATTAGTGATTAACCCCTAACACAAATCAAGAATTTTTGTTCATAACCCATATTAATTTCACTGTAATGATTGTAAATAATATGATAATATGCTTGTAAAAATGATAATATTATGATTATAATGATTTACAATATTACACAAAAATGATAATATGCTTTTAATTTTTTAAATGGCTGTGAGAATTGATCACTGTAATGACTGTAATAGTTGGAAGATGTTGCAAGCCCGACGTCACATCCATCTGGGTGAGGTTTTCTTGTACCCACCTCCCATTTAAGCAATACGCAATACGGACCTTGTAGCTGGGACGATGCGATCTATGCGAATTCAGACCAGCCTGTTGTCGCATCTTCCGAACCAGAGACCCGGTTAGACTTTTTGCTGTTTGCAAAAGTGCGCTGGTGATTTTTGCTTCGTGTGTTCAGGGACCTTGAGCTGGGACTGGGGACTGGTGTCCGATGAAGCCGTTGTTTCAAGGGAAATCCTGAGTCCACGACATACCCATGTTGATTCTGATAAGTTCATGACAAAGGTCTGAAATGCCTCCACAAAATCTGTGGAAACCCCAAATCATTCAGTATTTGATGTCCAACTTGTGACAATCCTGGCCGAAGGACGCTTCCTCACTGGGAAGTTTGACTACCTTTCCACCAGCTCTGCAGCTGATTATGTCATATGTGCCGAAAACATGTGGGTTGTGAACACAGCTTGCATCCATTGAGATGTGACGATATGAAGCCCGAAGTCAAATCAAAACACTTCATACATCTTCATAGGCTTTTGGAGTCTACCTATGAGAAACCCACAAGTCATTCAGACACAGACTGCAAGCCCAGCAATGGAGTTGAAGAACTTGAAGCAGAACCTTGAATCAAAACGATTCTACTGTACCTATCGGTACCTTTGATATTGATAGGGAGGTTTCCTTAAATGTGGTTCCCTCAAATTATCCAAATTAGACCATTGTAGTATTGAAACCCATGGTTTTGGGGATGCACTATTTTAAGAACCCCGATGAATATTACAATACACTATAAGATTATCATAGCATATCATATCAACAAGTTTTTACACATTTTCATCCTGTATCGTTTTCACGTGGACCAGGTTTTTTTCCACAAAAACCGCCATGGATGCCATATCCCAGAGAGCTGGTGGCCGGGTGTGCTGGAAACCCAGCTGTTCTCCCGAAGATCGGAATCATCCCCTTTTATGGCCCAACATTTCAGAATTGTCGGGCAAGGCATGGCCGGGAAAGGGAGATGAGTGGCCCAAGATTTCAGGTTAGTGAAGTGTGAAAAAAATATCTGGATAAATTTGATCACGACCTCACTGTTCTCCCTAACTGGAATCATGGTTTATAAGAAGAATCATCCCAAAATGGCCTTAATTCAGTTCAGTGAATTATTATAATTTACCCAGATATATGTTATCTTTGCCCAGATTCGGACTGAAGTGAGCCACAAAAAAGTATGTGCCATGGTCAAAATGTCAGTTTAGCCTCATTTCTGGGGAGATATGGAGCAAGACCTATACTGCTTGGTGGTTTGGAACATATATTTTCCCATCAACGTTGTAGGGACTTAAATATGGGTTAATGGAACTTAAGAAATCTTAGTATGGACTTAATAGATCTATATTCTGGTTGGTGGTTTGGAACATTTTTTATTTTTCCATAATATATGGGATAATCCTTCCTATCGACTAATATTTTTCAAGATGGTTAAAGCCACCAACCAGCTATAAATAGCCATGCTATAGGGGGATGAACATCCAGAAGCACCAGCTATTTTGATGTGAACTACAGAGGTACAAGCAAGGTTTTGACCCATCCCCATATTAAAAGATGGTCATCAATCCATTTACATAGGAAATCATATGGAGGTTTCCTAAAATGGGGGTGCCCCTAAATCATCCATTTCAACAGGATGTTCTATTATAAACCATCCATTTTGGGATGCCCCCCCATTTTAGTAAACCGCCATATCTTGGGGGTTTTTGATCGAACCATTTACATAGGAATTCATTTACCATATGGTTATGACTAACATAGCCATGGAAAGATCCGCAATTTTTAATAGGTAAACCATCTATTTCTATGGGCCATCTATACCATGGCCATGTTAGTCATAACCAGAGGGTACCCATGATTCAGGATTCCCAATATGGGACGGATGACCCATAAACCATCCATATACCATGTCATGATTCTAGCATATATAATCATATATATATATATGGTTGGTTGATACAGGATTATCCCACATATGCATGGTTGAACTAAATATGCTTAATCACCCAATAATATATATTACTATTATTATTATTATTACTATTATTATTATATATATACATGGGATATAGCCCACTATTTGGTCATTCATATGGTATCATATGGTTGCCAAATGACTTAATTATTTCTTGACGATCACCAACCTCGCTGGGTGATGTGAATGCCCACAGGCCGCGGGGTGCTTTTGAAAATACAACTGTTGATTGACGAATGGGTCGTTTATATAATCGGGATTTCACGTTTGGACCATAACGACAGTATTGGTTTTGACATGTTTTACTGGTTGGTGGTTTCAAACATTTTTTTATTTTCCATAATATATGGGACAATCCTTCCCATTGACTAATATTTTTTCAAGATGGTTAAAACCACCAACCAGATATGTTTTAAGTCATTTTCAGACTTATCATCTGTTATTTCATATTTCATGATATCCATCTATCTCCCTGGTTATATCCCATTTTCTATAGCCAAAATAGTTATTGTTAAATATCATCCCACCATTACTAACCATCAAACATTATCATGGCACCATGATTGGTCAGTATGAATCAACATGAAGCATCATTAGTCATGATTGAAATCATTGGATTGGTTTAAGGGAAAAAAATAGAGGAAAAACCTATATTTTTTATGGTCACAATCATCATGGGTCATGACTGATGTCCCCATGGGTCACATCACCCAACCATGAATGGTATATGGTCTACTAGATGGCTATTTTTTCAGGTGATGTCCAAGAAAAACCCAAAATGGGACAGTTACCAACCCCTGATCATGGTTTCCGGTTTCGATTTTCAAAGGCCTTTTTCAATCCTCCCAAGGTCCCACGCCACATCGCCCTGTCGTGGTACTTCTGGCGCTTGTGATGCAGGTGGGGCAGATTCTGGCGCCACACCATTTGGTTCGCCCCATTGAAGTGGGATAGTTCTGGAAACGGGGGACTTGCTAGCCACGCAGTCGAACTAAGGAATGTATATAGAATATAGAAAATTATAGAAACATGGGTTTCTTTCACAGAATTGGTTGAAAGGCGAAAGGAAAATTGCAGGACAGTCTCCTACTGGGGGATTCCAAAAAAATCTTGGTTCTTGCAGATCTTCCCTTAAATCAATGCAATTATTCTGGATCGACGGGTGATCGGGTACCAGCCATTTATGTCTTGACCTAGTGTTCCCCGGCGATGTTCACCTCACTGCTTTCAGGGGCGGCTGTTAGCTGTTTGGCCCTCGACGGATGATTTTTTGATCAGAGAACGGTTGAAATCCGAGACGGGTTGAGGCAAGTTGAAGTTGACGGAATGCACTCGCAATTATGAACATATATGAAGGTTTCCTGAAATGGGGGTATCCCCAAATCATTTATTTTAATGGGGTTTTCCATTATAAACCAACCATTTTCGGATAGCTGGGATACCCCTAACAAAAATCATCCATGTCATTTTCGGATTTTCCATGAAATGAACCATCCATTTCAGGAAAACTTGACCTGGGTGACCGGACTATGGCGATGGGCCTTGACCTCCCAACGTTATGCCATTTCCATACATGGCATATCATGGCATGTTTTCTTTAAACATTTGATATGTGTGTGTTTTGTATATATATACACATTATATATATACATTATACATTATATATATACATTATATATATACATTATATATATATATACATTATATATATATACATTATATATATATACATTATATATATATACACATTATATATGTACATTATATATATATACACATTATATATATATATTATATTATATGTAAAAAATATACTATAAATAAATAAATGTATATAAATATATATATATATATAACACACACTAGACAAGAATGGATCATTATATGATCCGGCAGGAACTGAATCCTGAAACATGCAGATTAGATCCGTTTGATAAAATTTCGGCGAAAATACAGATTGTGGCAACCGTGAAGAAATAAATAATGTGACATTGAGGTTCTTGGGTTGAGCCTCTTCCCATTTCTGAATAAAATTGGCAGGTACGTGACTCCAGCGTCCCGGAGTCATATCAGTCATGAATGCAGCCCTCTTCGTTGGGCAATCAGCTGCAAACATGAGATTGCCCCCCTGCATTGAATTTAGAATTAGAAAGGGAGAGGACAAAGGAAGAAAAAGAGAGAGAAGTTTTACATCTATTCAGATGTTACACACACACACCCGGCCGGAGCCGGGTCAACCCTGAAAGGCAAGAGGAAGAAAAAAGCGGACACACGACGGGCAGACGGCCAAAAACAGCGCAGGGGGGGGAGGGGAACAGACGGACCTCCGGAACCAACCTACACGGCGAAACGGACCTGACCAAAAACAGCGCACACACCTAAACCCCACGACACATTACGGAGAGGCACGCGGGGAAATTAGGGACCAAATGGGGAACTAGTTAATGACAGGCAAGAAAACCAAAACAATTAATTAAAGACAGGATTCAGCTCCTAAACCTACAGGTCGTGCGTTGTGCCAATCCAGGCCCGTAGTCCAGTCGGCCCCAAGGGCATAAGACGGCTTTCAAGTTCCAACGAATTAGGTGCACAATATGTTTCACCTCACCAGAGACCATCAAAAGAAAGAAAACCGCACCTAAAGATCGTGTACCTGCCTGCGTTCTGTCTCTTGTAATGTGACTGTAAAAGCTGCTGCGAAAAAGGAGGTTTCTGGTAGTTCGAAGTGGCTTCACTCAACAGAGATGCAATCCACTGGGTTCATAAAGGACAGCCGGAAACGCGGGACTTCACAAAAAGGTGCACAACCGAAAGGCTGACTGTTGCGATTTACTTAGATGAATTACCAAATTAAAATGTGTAAATTCGGCAGTCAGGACAGTCTTCACTCACCCTAAAAAGGGTTGCCTCAAATGGCTCCATGGCACCATGTCGGAGCCACCATGGAAATCACACTAGACAAGAATGGATCATTATATGATCCGGCAGGAACTGAATCCTGAAACATGCAGATTAGATCCGTTTGATAAAATTTCGGCGAAAATACAGATTGTGGCAACCGTGAAGAAATAAATAATGTGACATTGAGGTTCTTGGGTTGAGCCTCTTCCCATTTCTGAATAAAATTGGCAGGTACGTGACTCCAGCGTCCCGGAGTCATATCAGTCATGAATGCAGCCCTCTTCGTTGGGCAATCAGCTGCAAACATGAGACTGCCCCCCTGCATTGAATTTAGAATTAGAAAGGGAGAGGACAAAGGAAGAAAAAGAGAGAGAAGTTTTACATCTATTCAGATGTTACACACACACACACACCTATTTCATCCTATTTCGCATATATAGATAGGTTTCAAATTAGCAATGTCCATACATATTCAGCATCACCCAGTTGTAGATGATTGAATGTGGTAAACCCAATAAGAAGCCATCACCCAAATCACCATAAATGGGTGGTGACTATCATCCCTAAATGGTAGGTTTATTATTTTTGTATTTACCGCATTAGTAATTCAACGCAGCTAGGGAACATCACCACTATTTAATAGGTAAATCATCATAAATCATCATAAATCATCATAAGTCATCATAAGTCATCATAAATCATCATAAATCATCATAAGTCATCATAAATCATCATAAATCATCATAAGTCATCATAAGTCATCATAAATCATCATAAATCATCATAAGTCATCATAAGTCATCATAAATCATCATAAATCATCATAAGTCATCATAAGTCATCATAAATCATCATAAATCATCATAAGTCATCATAAATCATCATAAATCATCATAAGTCATCATAAGTCATCATAAATCATCATAAATCATCATAAGTCATCATAAATCATCATAAATCATCATAAATCATCATAAGTCATCATAAGTCATCATAAATCATCATAAATCATCATAAGTCATCATAAGTCATCATAAATCATCATAAATCATCATAAATCATCATAAGTCATCATAAATCATCATAAATCATCATAAATCATCATAAGTCATCATTTTGTTGGTTGACCAGAGGGTCATTTGTTCAGCTTCCGGGTTGTGATTTCTCGGCATCCCGTGTTTTAGGCCTGGCAGAGTCTAGATGCGGAGTCCCCGCAGCCGGGGTGCAGGTGCCGTAACCTGATTTAATGGTGACCTGATGGGGATTAATATCAACCCTGGATCAATAAACCCCAAACGGTTGTTTAATTGGGGGGGTACCATAAAAAAGTATTGGATGAAATGACTATTGGAGGAGTACCCCCCTAATTAATAGATGGGGATTACCCTCTGGTTATGTCAAAGTAGCGAACTGGAAAGATCCACCCATTTTTCATGGGAAAACTCACTATTTCGACTGGGCCATTTTCAATAGCAAACTGTTAGTTTACCAGAATGGGGATTAATGGTGACCTGATGGTGATGGTGACTTTTACGATCATTTTCCCAGAGTGAACTTTGAAGCAAGTTTTGGTGTCTTTTTTTGTAGTACTGGAAGGGTTAAGGGAGCTATGTAAGCACAGGGGATGGGTTTATTGTATTTTATTGTTTGATCGGATACGATTCTAGCACGTAATGCTGCATTATTTGTCGCCAACAGTAACATGCAGCTTCATAAACAAGACAGAGTAATGTGGTAAACCCAAGAATTAATAAACCATCCCCGAAATCACCACACATGGGTTGAATAAACCATCCCAAAATTGTAGGTTTCTTTTTGGGTTTATCTTGGTTTACCACTTTACAATTTATGACATGATAGAATGTGAGGAAACTAACCCACAAAGCATAACTGGCATAACTAGGAAACTGGGGTGGTTTCAAACTTGCGTTCTGTTCTTGCCTTTTTGGACAATTGAGCACAATCAATCACTATTGATGAACACTTTTCATCATCATCGCTTACTTTAGTACTGGATATATGCATGTTTGGCTCCCTGATCAGGTCTGTATAATATCGAAGGGTTGGTTTTAATTGACCTAAAAGCAAAGATATGAAACATATCAACATATATCAAATTATCTCAACCACACTTGGTCTTCAACCACACTTGAAATGATGAGAACGTTTTTTTTTGGTGTTTCCATTGTGACTTTTCTAGTGACTATGAATAGTAATAGTAACTGATAATTACATGGGTTTCTATGAACTTCACAGTGGTTTCTGATGATGTTTTTCCAGTCGATACTGGACTTCACACTGCTTGGTGATGTCCCTAATCAGTTTCATGAAGGTCAACTGGTTAACTTATGTTACCCTCTGGTAATTTAACATAGCTATTGAAAATGACCATAGAGATAGTGGATTTACTCATTGAAAATGGTGGATCTTTCCATAGTTATGCAAACGTTTACAAGAGGGTAACTTGAGTAAAATAGATCAAACAGTTACCCTCTGGTAAACTAACATAGCCATGAAAAATCACCATTTTCAATGAGTAAATCCACTATCTCTATTGCCATTTTCAACAGCAAACTGTTAGTCATTACCAGAGGCTAAATCCCATTACATCCCATTCAATCACCATAGAAATAGTTGATTGTCCCATTAAAAATGATGGTTTTCCCAGTAATTATCCATAATTATCAATGATTCATCCAGTATTGTTGGTGATTGGTCCATTATCAACTATGATTAGCCAGTATTAACATGTATTAACCATTACTATCCCATATTTTCCATCCACTTGTTCTTTGTTCCCATCAGAGGTTGAGATGCCGGGAGGAGCCTGGGGCGACATGGTTTTTCGCCCAGAGAAGATTTTGCGGATTTGGCGGATTGGTGAACATGTCCGACTCAGAATATAGGCATTAAAGCATCAACAATGGGAAAACTATGGAAAATCACCATTTTTATTGGGAAAACTCACTATTTCTATGGCAATTTTCAATAGCTAACTGTTAAATTACCAGAGGGTAATATGGCTTAATGGGACTTAATATATCTTGTAGGGACTTAATACCCATAGGATCCATGTATGCCATATAACTGGGTAAATTTGATCACGACCAAACCCTGTTCTCCCGAGCCCTGCAAATCATGGTTTATTTAGGGGAAATCATCCCCTTTTATGGCCGAACTATTCAGGTTAGTGAAATATGATAATTTACCCAGATGTATGCCATATATGTTAACATTTACCATTAATATACCCCCAATGTTAGTATATATACCATATATGGATATATATGGATCCTATGGGATATGGGTTTTGCTGGGACTCAAGATATCTTAGGGACTCAATATGGTTGGTGGTTTGGAAATGTTTGGAACATGGCTTTTATTTATCCATATATTGGGAATGTCATCATCCCAATCCCAACTGACTTTCACTCATATTTTTCAGAGGGGTAGCTATACCACCAACCAGTATACTCCCTGGCACAATAACATCGACAAGAAAAATGAAACATGTCCACAAAGTGGGGCCCCCTAGATAGCTAAGTTGGTTTTTTACTCCAATAACTATGGTTTATGGTACTTATAACTATAGTTATTGGGGATTATAAACCAACTTATAACTAGGGGGCCCCACATTGCATGTGAATTGGGGGGGCAAAATGCTGCGGTTTCTTGGTGAAGAACGGGATTCCAGGGCTTTCTTTCGCAGAGGTCCTATGGCCGCATTCTCAACACCGCCGACGAGGTGATGGTGACCCTGGTGGTGCAACATGGTGCAACGGTGCAAGGATGGGAGAAATACACGGCGAATGCATTGTGTTGATATGTCCTGATATATATATATGGGTATGGGTCAAAATTAGGTACCCCAATAATTGGATGGTTAATACTAAACTAGACTAACATCTGTGGTCCCCTAGGTCTTCCATTTTGACCCACATCCATATATATATATATATCCATATATATATACATATACAATCACTTGCTTTCCAAGGTTATACGCTTTGGGGGTTGAGGGTTTAAGCTTTTGGCTTCAGGGTTGGTTTAGGGTTCAGGATGACTTGTGCACTGACTCACAAGTCCATTGAGGTCCCCTAGTGACTTTGTAGTGTTTTGAGAATGCTGCGGGCAAATTGAGGTGTTTGACCATAACTGGTTGGTGGTTTGGAACATTTTTTATTTTCCCCAATAGTTGGGATGATGATCCAATCTGACTAATATTTTTCAGGGGGGTTGAAACCACGAACCAGATAAGAATACTAGAAACAACAATGAGAACCACAACATTGGCTGCTGGGTCCCCCAAACTTTGGGGTAAAGTAGATGGTAAGCAAAAACATGGCTGGTTGGTGGTTTGGAACATGGCTTTTATTGTTGGGAATGTCATCATCCCAACTGACTCATATTTTTTCGGAGGCGTAGGTATACCACCAACCAGACAATGAGAAGCACAACATTGGCTGCTGGGTTGTTGTTGGGACGAAGTTCTATCCACGGAGACTGGAGACGATTGGATACAAATCCTACCTGGGGTTGTCCAGGGCAGAGATGCTTAAATAAAGCCCCGCGGAGCGCAAAGCTCTAGCTTTGGAGAGCCGTATACTGGAGGTATCCTTGAAATCGTTGGATAGACAATTAGGATACCATCTGGTTATTTAATATTTCACATAATAGCCATGGAAAATCACCATTTTTAATAGGTAAACCATCTATAAATGGGCCATTTTCCATGGCTATGTTAAATAACCAGAGGGTACTTTTTTTGTACTACTTGGTGGTTGCAAACATTCATGTCAAGCCCCAGGATGATCCCAAATGTAATGACTAAGGCTTGTGCTATTTTTTTAGGAACTTAACTAACCACCAGGAGGTACGTAAACGTACCATATAGACCATATTTTCTGGGGGTATTCCCTAAAAAATTACCTCTCAAAAATAGGCCAAAAATATATGGATTCGGTACCTCCAATCAATCGGTTCCTGTTGTATGGCCATTGAACCAATGCAAAGATGATCCACCCTCGGTCCCGGCGCAGTCCCCAACGCTACTTTCAGTGCGTTGGGAGAATGACACGGAGGACGTCCAAGAACTGGTGCGCCCCAAAAGCGAATCTGCCATGGTGGAAGCCCTTTTTGGATCTTTTTGGGGGATGGAAGCATTTAAAAAATGTCAACCACTGGGAATTGAACTGTGAAAACGTCTTAAAACTTGGCTTTTAACCAATCAATATGGTGAAAACCTGGTGATTTCATCATCATGTAGATTTCACCATGAAAAATGGTTGGCGTCGAACAGGGGAGCTTCTGGCGATATGTCCACATTTTGCTGCTTCAATATCCTATTTGTTTCTTGTGTTTCTTTTCTTGTTGTAATGTGAAAATCGTTGTTTCAGGTAGCCATCAAGCAAATCCCTAGTCTTTCTGGCAAAGTTCCGTCAAAAGTGGCTCAAGCTCCATGTTTTCTCGGTAGTCTCAGTTTTGTTCACATTTTTCTCCATGTTTTCCCTCGTTTTCTGGCTCAAATCCGTAGTTCTGTGGGTTGGACATGCATTTTTTGCTGCTCCAAGCGTGGTCCCATCGTTCTTGATGATCAAAGTCAAAGTCAAGAATCTCAACAAAGCCCTAACGCTCTAGTTCTTGGTGACATATTATATGAAGTTTGTCTGAAAATAGAGTACCCTCAATCCCAATGGTTTAGCCTAACTTATTTTCCCCATTAAAATAACAAGTTTTGGATATACCATCTGGTTCTTTAACATAGCCATGGAAAATCCCCTATAAATGGAGGTTTCTAGCTGGGAAAATCATCTATTTCTATGGGCCATGGCTTCCAGTTCGCTATGTTAGTCATAACCAGAGGGTAGAGATTTTTCAGACAAAGCCATATGGGGATGGGTCAAAACCTATTACTGCCATATTTTGGGGAATAAACAGGCATAAACCATCTATTTAGGGTCCCCAGGGTACCAGGGTTTTGACTCATAGCCATATGAAAACAACCGAACAGTTATCTCTCTCCTCATGTCAGGTGGATGTGTCCAACTTCGAGGCCGGTGGCGTTTTTTTTTTTATCAGACTGGGATAGTTTCAGTTCATTTCTTGGGGGACGATTTCGGGATTTCACATTTGGGATGGTTATTTTTTCAATGGGAGATCTCCACGATCCTAAAATGGAGGTACCTACCATATATAAGGCCTATATAAGGGCTATGTAAGGGATGTTTATTTTTATACTTGGTGGCTCGTCAAACGAATCGTAAGTGGGTTATAACCCCAGTGATTTACATGGGATTTTTGTAGGGTTAATCCACTTATAATTGGGGTGAACTAAGCCACTTACGATTCGTGGGTAGTTCGCCACCAAGTACGTTGCTTGTCTTGGAATTTCGGCACTTGGATGCATCTTGGAAGATTGGCATACTTCAAGTCTTGGTAGATCCATTGGCCCTTGATTGGAGATGTTGTTTTGGGGTACCCTCTGGTAAACTAACATAGCTATAGAAAATCACCACTTTTAATGGGAAAACTCACTATTTCTATGGCCATTTTCAATGAGTAAATCCACTATCTCTATGGTCATTTTCAATAGCTATGTAACAAATTACCAGAGGGTACCGTTCAAAACTGGCGACAGGTTGAGACGTTGCCCTCGGACCCTTTGCAAGATCTACTGGAAGGCCGGGGACCCGGGGAAGGGAGTGAGGGGACTGTCCCCAAAACTTTGCACCAAAAAAATGGTCATTTTCAGTAGCTATGTTTGTTTACCAGAGGGTATAATATTGTTTGATACACATAATACTTGTATAGTCCATAGTAAAATCCATATTACTCATACTATTGTTTGGGCTTATGGTAATCAAACATGGCCATTGAACATTATCTAGAAATACCCTCTGGTAAACGTTTATAGAACTTGAAGATGGCCCAGTCGAAATAGTGGATTTACCCAGCTAGAAAATGGTGATTTATAGTTGATTTATCCATTAACGATGGTGACTTACCCATTAAAAATGGTGATTTTCCCATTAAACATTGTGATTTTCCATCGTTTTTTTGTTAACGTTTACCAGAGGGTTAGTTGGAAATGGTGGTTTCACTGAGAAGATCATCTAGAAATTCTACATGTTCCAGCCATGTTTGATGACACCGGACGGGTTTGTATATCGCCAAGTATATCCAATGCCGATGCCCATGAAAAGATGTTTGATATTACTATCCAGTGGTGAATGGAGGGAGCGATTTGGAGCTATGGGTTTTCATATTCCCTATTAAATGGGGAGCTAAGGAGCTACCAAGAGTTTCCCAACCACATACTAGTTATTTCAAACGTAATGGACAATCCCCTATGAATGCAGGTTTACCTGGAAAAACCATCTATAAACATGCCATTATCCATAGCAGACTGTGGGTTTACTGGAGGCTGCCACAAATTATCCCGCCATTTTGGCAAGTATGGCAATTTTACCGGTGGAAAATTCAAACTCTTAAACCTTGGGTGATGAACATGGCCCATTTTCAGGCTGTTTCATGGAAGGTCTGGGATGCACAAACTCACACCATGAGGGTTGTTCTCAATCTACTCTTGACTGAAGAATACTAAGGGAAACTGAAACAAAACTACTGTAAAGGACACAAAAGAAGACATCACTAGCATTGACGCCAAAAGATTGCCAGCCGTATCAATATGGATTTCCGCAACAGGATGGTGCCCCCCCAGTTATAAGTTGGTTTATAAACCCCATGAACTAGTTTGTTATATCTGCCATAAACCATAGTGAAATGGGAGTTATGTTCACCAACTTAGCTAACGATTTTTGGGAACCACCTTGAAGGTTTTTTCCCACTGTTATGTTCCAACAGTGGGGTCCACTATGTTCTCCCCCGAAAGGAGAGTTTCCTGTCCTGAGGACTCGAATCTGCCCGGGAACAAGATCTGTGTCATGGCACGTTGGAGCCCGCCAGGGTGCTCTCCATGTTCCACCAATGGTGGGTAGCAAAACGACGAAACCTGGGTTTTTCCATGTTTTTCCCTTAAAAAAACATCAGAAACATCGCTGTTTGTGGAGCCAATTCTGTCTGCAACTTGGACAGAGCCCAAAATACATGAAAATACTACCATTAAGCCCATTGAGCCCATGAAGCGGCGCAGGTCTCTGCCCAAGTTTCAGACCCACATGTTGCAAATTAGGGATACAAAACCAGGACAAAAGTTTTTCCTCTTGACTAGCTACTCCAACCCTCTCCCCTTAGACTCCTGACAGGTTGCATATGGATGACATGGCGGATCGCGGATCAGCTGGTTTGCTTTAAAATAATTTTAATTTATTCCGACTTAAAATACGATCCACCGCGCAGGCCACGCGAAATGAGGATAATTGATCCGCGGCTGAGGATGATTATATTAATAAGACGCTAAACGGGAAAAAACATTCTTCCTCCTGATGTAGCCCCAATTACTCCTATGTTATAGCCATCCTTAGCCATCCTGGAATTGGCAGAGTTTTTCACGTTTACCATCTGGTAATTTAACGTAGCAAACTGGAACATCACCATGTTGCATAGGTAAATCATCATGAGTCATGCATAGCGGACCATTTTCCAGAGCGAACTCCAGAAAAGCATAGAATTGTATTTCAGCATGGTGTTGGTGTTTTTTTCCAGCCAGAGACGGCTACTGCTCAAAATATTTGAGAAATGATGCAAATTATGACCACCAATATTGGAAAAGTATCCATTATATATGTTCATTTTATGTTTTAGTGATTTTGCAATATCACGATATATCACAATTATAATTTGGTACCCCAAATGCGGCAATATCACTCAAACCATGTTCATGGCCAACGTCACAATCGATATGATGGCCAATTTCACAACCAATACATTAGTGTGTCTCTACAAGGGGGGGATAACCCCCCATCATGGCCGATTCCAGGGAAGACGATGAACCCTGGAAGCATCAGATTCGGAGGAATCATTCCCAGATGGCCCGCAAGTTTTATTGGTTAGTGACATCGTATAATCCCATAATCATCCCTTCCCCACAATCATATTAAACAATTTAATCACCCCCAAACGAAACCATGGTTTAGTAAGGAATTTCCACATCATTGATCACAACTGGGATCTTTTTTTTGATCCATTTAGGTGGTGTTTTTTGTTTGAACGAGGGACGGGATTTTCATCTGGGTAATGCGCTAGTGACGCGCCATGTGGCGTCTCGAAATGCCAAGGGAAGAAGCCGAAGGAGCTGATGCGGTGCTGTTTACCCTGGAGGAGCGAGCAAGGGAGAAGTGCTGGAGGATCGACATCTGGTGGGTTTCAAAGGGGAGCTTGAAATTGGAGCTTTTATACTGGGAAAATATGGGGAAAATTTGGGGAAATCATGAAGAATAGGGACTTAATATGATAATATGATATAATATGGATATAATGTGGGTAAAACAATGCCATTTTTACCAATATAAACCACCCATGACTGGGAGTGGTAAGTTTATACCACCTATAAACATGGTGATGACTGGGGGATGGTTTGTTGTTGTTTTACCCACATTATAGTGGAATGACAGTTCCCAATTAACCTCTGGTACATTCTGGTACTCAAACATTGCAACATGGTTTGCTGGAAAATCCTCCATTTAGTTCGATGATCGATGATGATCAATTGCCATCTTTGATTAACCTTGATTTGCTTGAACATCCTCCATTTATAGATGATACTCCCATTGAAACCAATATTTCTAGATATTTCTAGAGGATGTTCCATAACCAATGGGAAACCTGAAGATTACCCTTGATTTGCTGAAGATCACGGGTGAATCTACAGGGCTTGCCCTCCAAGAGAATTCCCATTCGTTTCACCAAGAAAGGTACAGGATCCCCATGATAAGCCAGTAAAAGTTGATTTTGTACATGTGGTTAAGCCAGGTTTATAAATATGATTTCCAACTTTCATGGTTGCTATCCCATTATGTCATCATTTATACCACAAAAGATCCAAGAAGATCAGATTATATCAGATTGGACATGATTGGACATATCTCTATTCCCATGATAATCACTATATCCCGACTATACAGCTACAGGATCTAATAATTTCAAGTTCCCTGTTTTTAAGGTAAAAAAGTCATTTCTGAAAAGGTAGGCACAACCACTTCTGGGGTCCTTAAAACCTAGACGCTCAAAAATCAATGACAGGATTCCCATTATACCAACCAGATTATTATTAACCACCATTAACCATATAATAACCATATACTAACCATATATTAACGATATACTAACCACAATGGTAGGTCATTATACCACCATTAAAATTCAACACAAGATATCTCTACGCAGGACATCCAGGAGGAACTCGAGAGCTTCCGATGGCTCAGTGCCGAGGCCTGGGAGAGGAAATGGAGTCATTTTCCACATCGATTCATACACGTTTCCCCAGCGGGTAATTATTTAAATGGCTGTTAAATCTGTAACTTATATGAGCTAGGTTACATAAGTTAGATATCTAGATATGTGATATAAGATTATATAAGTTAATTTATTTAATTTTTCAGTTAATTACATCATAAGTTAGATGTTTAGACAAGTGATATTTCAATTGCAAGTGATGACAGTTGTATAATCGCTATCTTTGTGAGGTGACCACATGGGACGATAGCGTTTATTTCCCACGATGTTCTTGATGTTAACGGATTGGTTTAAGGGAAGATCTTAACCGGAAACCATGGTTTTTACTAAAAGTTTTTACCATTACTGTAAATATGGGGGTTTCCGGTTAACATTTTCCCTTAAACCAATCCAATGATGATGATACATCATTTTGCCTCCAGAATGTCACATAACTATCAACCATCACCATGATGAATTTAGGTAAATCAATGTAAATCATCATTAATTGGCCATATTTTCCATCGCTTTTGTATGTTTACCGGAGGGTAATCCATACAGTATTCCTAATGATTTCCAGTTAATTTTGGGGGGGTTGCTAATATGTCATGGGGCAGATCATGATTCATACAAGGTGGTGCCCCAGTTCGGAATCGCTCAGTTGGGGGCCACATAACTCCAATAACTCACTATGGTTTATGGCAGATATATCGAACTACTTTCTATGGTTTATAAACCAACTTATAACTGGAGGGGGCACAACCTTGTATCATGATTGTCCCGGATATCTCATCTACCCAACATTATCCCATCATTACCCAATCTTGCAATACCTTGTCCTAAACTGGGAGGGTACCCCAAATCATTCGAGTCATGGATGACCATGTCTTAGTATTGAAACAATCATGGTGACTTGGGGATCCCCCATGACTTTATCAACCACCATACATCATAGTTGCAGTTCAATGTTATTGTTGGTTATCTAATTTTATAATCCAAACTATAGAACCACTTTGACAAATTGATACCACTTGGTATACATAAGCATCCTATATTTTTCCTATGGTGTCCTATTGTTTTCCCATGTTAAGGAGCCACCATGTGGAGGTGTCCTAAAATTTTAGGGCTACCCCTACTCATCCCAAAGTAGATATTTTTTTGGTATTGAAACCTCTTGTTTTCGGCGTCCCCAATTAAACTAACTAGGTCAATCTTACATGGATACTTTAATCCTGTAGTCTTTTGGTATTAATGGGAATATCTACGTTCACCAGCAAAGAATTTGTCATTTTTTGCAGGGTATCTAAGATTGGCAATGTTCATAAACTTATATCCCCAAAACCACTTATATCTAGATCTCCATCCAGTATCCAGTAGATAAGTTTCGATAAGTTTAGTATGGTGACTTGGGGATCCCTCATTTCAGGAAACCTCCAGATCTACATTTGGGGGTGCAAAGCCAGGCACTGGGGGCTTTTACCATCGCAGGTCATGCAGCAGCGCAGGGAACTGGAAGAATTGGAGGAGGAGACACGGATGGCATGGCCTGACACGATGGAAGCTATGGAAATCTATGGAAAACTAATCTGAATACAAACATATCTACAAAACATCACTCACAAAAAAAAAACATCCCAAACTCCCAAACGACGGACTTTATTGAGGTGGTGGTTTTACTCATCTGTCTTGGGAATTGCCTTACTTTATTGTGTTGAGGATGAAGAATCCTATGTGAACATTATATATATGATATATGTATATATAAATTATATATGTATATATAAATTATATATATATATATATGTATATATATATGTAGTTGTTCAAAGGAAAGGACTATTCATCCTCACCACAGTACATCATGTTTTATATTTTTTTTTGGGGGGGTTGGAGGTCTGTCAAAGAAAATGGATGCAAATAATTACAGGGTACCGGCTGTAAGTCGTGCCGGGTTGTTTCAAGTCGTCCCGGGTTTGTGTGCCCAAACTAATTCTGAATTCCACCTTGTATGTTCAGATTTATTTTCATGAGGTTCATATTTCATTGGTGTGCGCCTTTCAGTCCGTCATTATGACATCCTCTGGCTTTTTTTTGTTTTCATCTTCATGCTACAGGGCACCCGGTTGACACGGGCAACGTTGAGAGTTGATTCCATTTGATTCCCTGGATGGGCCGTTGTGCACAGGAAAGGCAAACATCAAGCGCTTGAATGCGAGTTGTGCAGCGTGTGCGCGGTGCGTGCGCCGTTGTGGGCTGGCCAGGGTGGTGGGCATGTGCGTGCAGTGTGCGGTCGATTTTTGCAGATACTGTGCCCGCTGTGTTTTGCCAAATCTGGGGTGACTTATAATGCGCCTGGGTCGAGTTCGAGCGAGTGTAGATGTTTACAGGCGGCTTGGGTGACTTAACGCGACCTGGGGTGACTTATGGCGCTTACTTGTAGTATCACAAATCAAACTATGTGCAATTATGTACTTACAGTAATAGTAATAGTATGATAAACTATTGGGCAGGAACCAAACAATATCGTTTGACAGATGTAAGCACCATCATTCAAGCCTGACTACCAGGGATGGCAGGTGTTTTGTGTGTTTAGCTGGCGCCGCTGAAAAAAGAGTGGCCATAAAACTGTTGATCCTTTGGCTTCAGACACTTGAAGCTGGAAGAAATTCCAAGAAGGGAAATCCATCCACGGTCCACAGGCGTGCGCAAAAATCATGGAAATCTGGGTCCACAGCCTTTCACTCACTTTTGTGACCTCCTCAAGGATGGTGAAGATTTCCCCTCCACCAATCTTGGTATATCCTTAAGTTATTGCTTGTTCATTAATATAGTTCCTTAATTAAAATCCCCATTCTTCGGGAGGGGTCACCATGGGTCACCTGACATCACTTGAATTCAGAGCCCCAGGAGAACGAACGCATGCGCGAGGACGGACTGACGGACTTGCTGGGTGGATCACTTTTTGAGTTCCAATGAGGATTTTTTTTGGGATGAAAACCATCCGTTTTTTTGGACACCACCTGCAAGACAGCACAGAGTCCGCTCTAGCAGCTGCTGAATGAATGACCATCCATTTTTCTTCATTGTTTAAGGTGGCTGTTCTTTTTTCTTTTTAAATTTGCATTGTTTTTTTTATTTATTTCATGACGTGTTGGTCTCAAAAAATAGGTGAGGCGGATTGACATGTTCTGTTTGTATCTGTTTGTGCTGTTTGGAGATGCTTGGAGTACATATGTTGAAACCACAATCAGGAATCATTACAGAAGTCTAGATGTGTGATCGTTTCTTACTGATTCAAAAGGTAACACCTACTGTTCTTGATCAATGCGACTTTTTGATTTTAGGACATGTTGCCATCCTATAAGAATATTATATATGTGATATTGATTCTCCATATGCTTGTGGCATTACTGTAGAGATCTCACTCTTTGTGCTGCAGATTCCATGCTTTCAACATCACTAAAATCACTAAAACATCTCATGTTTTCCTTGCATGGTTCCATTCTTATGTTTTAACGCAGGAGATTTCAGGAGTTTCCCAGTCGGATTCGGATGGATGTTCTGGGGACTTTTTGCGCCGCAAGGAGCAAACATTGATTCGCGAACAGTACGAGCAAATGATGGAGGAGGCAAACTTGAATCGTATCGGGATGACGTTTCACACAGGGCGCGCTATGATCAGCGCTATGATAAGCATTCGTGTCGAAAGAACAGGCAACCACCAGGATTCAGCTGGTTGTTACAAACATGTTGACCTCATGTTTCTAAGTTTTGGCTATAGAAAACGTTGCGAACATGTTATTGGGACATACAAAACCTTGGTGGTGCAGAAGGCATGTACGAGCCTGTATGTTCACGACGGTGTTTCAAGTAGCAATTTCAGAGGGATTTTGCAACATTTTGCATGTGTTTTACCTATCAAAGAAGCAAAAAACATATTTTACTTTGGGCCGCGAGACATTGGGGTCAATTGTAAACAAGCTAAACCATATTATTTTCAGACAACAAATATTCACATGAGATCTGACGTGTATCATGTAGTATCTTAACATAGCTATGGAGAATGGCTCATTTCTAGATGATAAATTGGTTTAAAACGAAAATGATGATCTATACTAGGTCACACTTACTGTAGATGGGTAGTTTAATCCTTTAGTCTTTTGGTATCAATGGGATATATCTACGTTCACCAGCTAAGAATTTGTCATTTTTTCCAGGGTATCTGGCTGATTGGCCATGAAATGGGGGTTTCTCAGTCACAAAATGGGTTTCAATATATTAAAATGTAATACTAGAATGGGTCAGCCATTAAAAATGGAGATGTTCCAGTTGGCCAACGTTAAATCATGTTAAATCACTGGGTACTCTCGCTGCAAGCGTTAACCTGGACGTGTTTCGCAGGCCGAGTTGGGCGAGGGGACAGCCTGAGATCGGAGCAAGGCCAGTGGTGAAGACCATGGGAGTTCAGCATCAAGATTGGGCTGGTTGGTGGTTTCAAACATTTTTTTTTTCCATACCCTCTGGTAATTTAACATGAAAATGACCATTTCTAGTGGAATTTCCCATTAAACATGGTGATTTTCCATAGTTATGTTAGTTTACCAGAGGGTAATATATGGAATCATCCTTCCCATTGACCATTATTTTTCAAGATGGTTATTGCACCACCAATCAGTTGGGATTGTTGAGGGGATTAGATGCTTAAAATTTTGATGAAACTCCCACATCCAAATTTTGATGATTTTTGATGCTTAGATATATTTCAATCCCAAGTTTGAATGGGGATAATGAATGATAATTACGGATTTTCGCCTCGAAATTGGGATTGGAAAACAATTTAACCAACAGAGATCGGGATTTAACAATCACTTAGAGTGGTTTTAATGGTTTAATCAATCAAAGATATAGGAATTTGATTGATAAATGATAAATGATTGCTGATTGGTCATTGTAGTGTTAAGCTACCTGTTCAATTGGGGATTGTTTTTACAACCCACAATAGGGATACACTAGCCATGGAGTATAATTTGGGGATGGTTATGCCGTCCCACCAGTACGAAGAAAATGACAATGGCCAACACATGGGTTTCCAATGATGGTGGCATGACCATACCAGATTCGTCCATATTCTTCACATCCAACTTGACCATAACACAGATGTTGTGATATGGAGGTTTCCTGAGATGGGGATATGTCCATTATAAATAAACATTAGGGGGTACCATTGTAGCTGGGATAATCCATGATAATCCATTTATAATCCCTCTATAATGGACATATTTCCTGTGATAGCTGGGATAATCGGATAGCCATCATCCAATGCTCGCTTGGGGTAGCCCCATGGAAAGCTCCATGGGATGATTCCCATCAATTCGACAAAAAAATCACCCGGAGATCATACTCTGTAGGGTAGCGGTTAGCTATATACTGTATATATATATGGTTGGTAGATAATGGTTAATTTAATGGTTAATGATGGTTATATTGAGATACCCTCTGGTTATGACTAGCAGTTCGCCATGGTTTTTCGATGGCCCTAATCGAAATAGATGGTTTACCGAACTTAATAGCATGGTGGATCTTTCCGTGGCTATGTAACAAACAACCAGATGGTATATATATATATATATATCCATGATATTCCCATGATATCAGCATGTTTGCTGCTTAAATCCACAAAGGAGTTGTCTCAGTTTTGCGTTGATTTCCCAAGGTCAGTCTGCCCTCGTCAGAAAACAAACCGGCTGGCTGCGCGTCACGTTGGGGACGGTGATCATGACAGGCTTACCCGGCCTGGTAAACGTTTACAGTTTGCGACATAGAAAATGGCTATAGAAATAGTTGATTTATCCATTCAAAATGGTGATATTCCATAGCAAAATGTTAGTTTACCAGAGAGTACATCATTGGATGGGTCGTTTCATCCTTGAGTTTTGTTTTTGCCATGGGGAAAAAAACAACATCAACAACGAAACGAAGATGTGGACTACCAAAGCTTGACCATGCTTTGATCAAGTGTTTTTTTGGTAACCCCCAAGTCAAGATAGGAAAGTTAAATCCGCCTAAACTCGTGACTAAATATATCTTTTTGGTGGTTGCTATAATTGGGATCATGTGGAATTATACATTATATATTATATATAATAGACAAGTCCAATATAGGATCCTTCTGCAGATGGGTTATGCCACTCTACATGTTTTGAGGAAGCATGAGCACAAGCTATTGATGTGTATACTGTATATACATATATATATATATGTATGATTGATCATCTTAATGGATGTTTATTGGGATACCATAATCTTCTTCAGGTGTTTGCCATTTTCAGTATCAAACCAACCTAACCCAACCCTTGCTTTCAGATTATTCTATTTTTTGTTTTTTTGGGCACATTGAGTCATTGAGCAACCAATTCCGACGCAGTTTCACGTGAACATCTCGAGATCAGTCCTGACATTTCAACCATTGAGTCGACATGATGTTGTGTTGGGCTCAAGTTGCGTTTCTTCTGTGCAGATGGCTCCCCCAGGGAAATTGAAACAGACCAGTTTGCAGCAAAGGTTGCGGCACAGCATGTGGATGCAGCATGTTGAGGCATCAATTTTGCATTTTGGATGACACCACTTGTAACTCAAAATTCCGGACAGCCCCCGCAAGGCGTGCTATCGATGCCCCTGAGTTGTGACATGCCCTGCCACACTTCGATGGGGTTCCCATCCATGCTGATGTGGTAAAACCAACACCATAAACCATCCCCAAAGTGTACCAGAAATAGGTGGTACAGTACGACATTCCGGGTTTTTCGGAGGTTTACCGGTTTACCCATCTACTTTGGACTCAGAACTTCTTGCTGCGGCCTGACAAGTAGCTCAGCCATGACAACGTATGTGAGATTCTCAAGGGATGGGGAGGACGAGGTTGTCCAGGAATGATGAGGATTGAGAAGGGGTCTGTGCAGAAATGGGGTAATTATACCATCAATTTTCCATGCTATGATGGAGATTATAATGGATTATATACATATATATATATACATATATATATACATATATATATATATTATGGAGTATTGTTTGGAGAATCATGACAAACCACTGGATTCTCAGCTAAATAGCGGTGATAATGGTGTAATTATAGAGATATTATACTATTCTTGGACAAGCGTAGAAGGATTGATTACATTGGGTACCTCCCAAAACTGCATGCATGCAGGGAATGTAACACTTGCCAGATCGATCCAGAATATGAAAACACAGTTCCACAGTTATTGAGGGACCACTGAAAAGACCTAGATTGGAGGTATCTCATAAACTTAGGTCAGTTCTAATTATGCAATGGTATATCACCCAAAACACGGATCTTCAAGTGGCAAATTCATGCGAATTCAGCGCTGGATTGTGGGAATTTGCTGCAATTCAGGGGCGATGAGAGTATTTGAATGACTCATCAATTACTATCGTCTAGTTGATACTGATATTACCAAACAATGATCAGTAATTATCAGTATCAACTAGAGATATTAGTATCAGTACTATTATCAGTAATGGTCAATTATCAGTACTCAGTAATTACTATACTAACTCATCATGAGTGATCATCATGTGATAAGACTGGTGGCCATCCAATCAGTGGGAAATGCGTCGCACTCGTAGCCTGACTTTGCGTCTTTGTACATTGACTTTGGTAGATGAGTTTGATCTATCACAAATTTTCCCCGTGGTTATATAGATCAGATTAGATCATGTTATATCCATTTATATCCCATGATATCCCTATTTTGAATGCTTCTATCATGTCTATCCCTCTCTCAATGGATTGGCTTAAGGGAAAATCAAAACCCAAAACTATCGATTTTCTTAAATTAGGGTGTTTCCTGTATTTTTGTCCTTTTAACATTTTAACCAATCCATTGACTATCTTTTGGTGAAACATCGCCCGTAGATGTGCCTTGCCGTGCAGGGTTCGCCCCCGCACTCCACGCCGGGTGGAGCCGGTAGCCGCTTTGCTTCAGTCGGGGCACTCAGTGGTCTCAAAATATGAGTGGTAAGGTCATTTTCCTCATTAGAAAAAGTGCATTTTGGATCATTTTGGGCCATATGCCACTGCTATAACAATCAATTTACAAGTGTTGCCTAAAAATCAATACCCTCTGGTTATTTAACATGGCCATGGTATAGATGGCCCTAATCGAAATAGATGGTTTACCGTTCTTCAAAATGGTGGATCTTTCCATGGCTATGTAACAAATAACCAGATGGTATATGGAAGTAATGTGGGTAAAACAATAATAAACCAACAGGTGACCCAGTGATTGATCAAGGGATTTTAAACCAACATCCAACAACCACTAAGGGTTACCCTCTGATAATCTACTGTAATGTTTTGCTATTGAAAATGGTCCATAGAAATAGTTGATTCACCGAACTTAAAGATGGGGATTTCCATAGCTATCTTCTGTCTGGTAAACGGTTACAGCTCGCGAACTGGAAAATCACCTAATTTTGAAGTTCGGTAAATCAACGATTTCTATGGGCCATGGCTTCAATAGCAAACTGTTAAATTACCAGAGGGTATATACATATTGTTACATATTTATAAATAGCACCCCCCAAAAAAACATATCCAAAATAGGTGTTTCTATAGAAAGGTATAGTCTAGATGATGATTCCCCATACTGTCAATTCGTAGTCATGATTCGGAATTTATATCAAAACATGTTATAATCCATTACCCATTAATACGAAATAACCCCCAGGAACTCTGGTTTAACAGGGGATAACCGAAATGGGAGATCATGGGAAATATTCAACATAAATCGCAAGTGTATCTGACGAGGATTTTCCATGGTGACAGTACCCTCTGGTAATTTAACATAGCTATTGAAAATGGCTATTTATAGTGGATTTTCCCATTAAAAATGGTGGATCTTTCCATAGTTATGTAAACGTTTACCAGAGGGTAATCATTCCAGGGTAATCAAATCATTTGTAATTATTCCGTTTACCAGAGGGTGATTCTAGTGTTGATCCAGTGTTACCGCCATGGACCATGGCTGGCGAGTGGTGGAGTCGTGGAATTTCCGCAGAGGTCGCGGAAGCAGCGCAGCATCAAAACATCGTCCTGACCTCAGGGGTGGTGCCAGGGAGAAGGGGATGGTGCCATGGAATCCCTCACCAACACTTAAACCATGGGAAAACCATAGGAAAACCATGGGAAAACCATGGGAAAACCATAGGAAAACCATAGGAAAATGGAGGTTTACTGTACCCAACCTGGTTATGACTAACAGTTCGCCATGGTTTTTCGATGGCCCTAATCGAAATAGATGGTGTTTACCGTTCTGAAAAATGGTGGATCTTTCCATGGCTATGTTATGCTATGTTAGTCATAACCAGATGGTATATTTTAAGCATTCCCCATGCCAAGATTCTAAGACGCCTTAAATATCAGGATGGTAGTTGGATGATGTTTTCCCCATCATTTCCGCTGGTCTCTGGATCCCATGATTTTTTGAGGATTTTTGTGGGTGTTGGCTGGATCGCAAATCCAAGTTTATCTGAAAATGGGGTACCTAAATCCATCGGTTAACATGATGTTCCATATATTTAAATCTCCACAAGTCCAATGAATTTCCGTGGTTTTCATGGGATGTCTCCGGTATGAAGTTTGCCAACGGTTGGTCATGTTTGCTTTCCCAGGATGCTGTGGTGGAGATGCTTTCCCAGGGCTACAGAGTTGACAGTCAGGCGCTGGTGAGATTTTTCTTGGCTATTTTCGCTGGATGCTTTGGGAAAATTACCCTTTGGTAATCAAATGTGGCAAGGGAAAATACATTGACAATCCCCTATACCCTCTGGTAAACTAACATAGCTATTGAAAATTGCCATTTATAGTGGATTACCTATTAAAAAATATTAAAAATGGTGATTTTCAATGGCTATGTTAAGTAACTAGATGGTAAATGGAGGTTTTGATTGGACATGTGTAACTTGATAGGAAATTCATCTATGAAGACTGGTAGACTTCTATCCGATAATCCCAACTTTGGATGGCGGATGTATCCAGTTTGGTTGTACCCTCTGGTAAACATACAAAAAACTATGGAAAATCACCATGTTTAATGGGAAAACTCACTATAAATATCTATAAATGGCCATAGTCAATAGCTATTTTGACATAACCAGAGGGTACTTGGTGGCTCATCCCACGAATCGTAAGTGGCTTAGTTCACCCCAATTATAAGTGGATTAACCCTACAAAATTCCCATTTATAACTGGGGTTATAACCCACTTACTAAGTGGGATGAGCCACCAAGTAGAATAAAATCGGAATGATGACTGTCACCATGAAAAATCCTCGTCAGATACACTTCCCATAACCAGAGGGTACCATTTTTCCATTTTTCCAATCCCCTTTTGTCAGTGGACAGCGGAGTTCTCATCCGCTCCCTGGAACCAGGGGCCTGATGGCAATACTGCGTTGCATTGGGCAGCCTGGTTTAGGCGCCGGCCACGGAGACATAGAGAACTCGCCTGAGTGAATTGCTATTTTTTGTTGGGTGGAGTTGAGGTGATTTAGCTATAACCATGATAATCATGGTTGTAAACAGTAATAAGTTGGGATATTATCCCTATAACATCCTATAACTATGGTTGTATATCCACTTACTTGGAACTGGAACTGCACTTCCAAGTACTCTTAAGCAGCAAAAACGAGATAACCCCACAGTGTGCTACATACGCATGCATAGTGGTTTACAGTCTCAAAGCACCATGACAGGTACATCTTTGAACAATACAATATATGACATATAGCAAATATGCACATGTACTGTACATGTATAATACACACTATATGTCTATCAAAAGGAGTGGATTCCAGTACGCAATTAAAATTAATTCACGATCTAAACCGTCACCATCAGATACACTTCAACCTGTCCCTGCCAGGTGTGAACTCGAGATTTAATCCCTTTTGTTGCTGGATCATTTTGGGAGGATTAAATTCTGATTTAATTCTTTGCCAATGACATCTGGAGATTCCAGGGGGAGGTATCCACGTGTGGGGAATGAAATCTTGATTCAACTCTTTTTTATGGTGTGCGGCTTTCATTTTTTGGCATTAAATCTTGATTTAATTCCTTTTCATTGGGAAATCCAGAAGACTTCGGGCAATTGCACTATTTAAGCGCTTACGCGCGACAGCCGGCCAGGGGCCCAACTATGTTGGCCCATCTTGTGGCTATATGTTGGCCTATGTTGGCCTCATGTTGACCCATGTGGAGCCAAAAGATCCGAAAAATGGGAACAGCAAAAAAAACGCTGTAAAACGCAGGATATTTTGATGGTCGGCGGCCTATCTTGGGGCTATGTTGGCCCATCTTGGGGCTATGTTGGCCTATCTTGAGGGCAATGTGGGCCCATCTTGGGGCTATGTTGGCCCATCTTGGGGCTATGTTGGCCCATCTTGGGGCTATGTTGGCCCATCTTGGGGGCTATGTTGCCTCATGTTGGGGCTATGTTGGCCCATCTTGAGGCCTATGTTGGCCCATGTTGGCCCATCTTGAGCCATAAGATCCGAAAAATGACAAAAAATGGGAAGAGCACAAAACACTATAAAACGCGGGACTTTTTGGCCCTACCGGGTGGGTCGGCGGCAGGGGGCGCAGCCCCTCTCTCCTACGGAGAGGAGAGAACTGCCGTACGGCAAGGACACGGCCAGGGGGCCCCTGGCCGGATTACAGTTAAACTATATCAACTATTACAGTTAAACTTCGGGCAATTGCACTTAAAGAGACTACATGAAAAGAGTAGAGAAGAGAAAGGGAAAGAATCAGAAGGATGGAGAAGGTAGAGGAGAAACAAAAGAGTTGAAATGAGAAGGGAAGATTATATACAAGCAGAGAAGGGAAGAAGAGGGAAGAAAGAGCAGGAGGTATCAGAGACAATAAGAACAGAATTAACTCAAGATTTAATTCCTTCTCAAGAGATCCCATACCAACTGAAAGAGCAGGAGGTATCAGAGCCAATATGAACAGAATGAACTCAAGATTTAACTCCTTGTCAAGAGATCCTATATCAACTATTACAGTTAAACTTCGGGCAATTGCACTTAAAGAGACTACATGAAAAGAGTAGAGAAGAGAAAGGGAAAGAATCAGAAGGATGGAGAAGGTAGAGGAGAAACAAAAGAGTTGAAAAGAAGAGGGAAGAAAAAATACAAGCAGAGTAGGGAAGAAGAGGGAAGAAAGAGCAGGAGGTATCAGAGACAATTTGAACAGAATTAACTCAAGATCTAATTCCTTCTCAAGAGATCCTATACCAACTGAAAGAGCAGGAGGTATCAGAGCCAATATGAACAGAATTAACTCAAAATTTAATGTCCTTCTCAAGAGATCCTATATCAACTATTACAGTTAAACTTCGGGCAATTGCACTTAAAGAGACTACATGAAAATAGTAGAGAAGAGACAGGGAGAGAATCAGACGGGATGGAGAAGGTAAAGGAGAAACAAGAGAGTTGAAAAGAGAAGGGACGAATATATACAAGCAGAGTAGGCAAGAAGAGGGAAGAAAGAGCATGAGGTATCAGAGCCAATAAGAACAGAATTAACTCAAGATTTAATTCCTTCTCAAGAGATCCCATACCAACTGAAAGAGCAGGAGGTATCAGAGCCAGTATGAACAGAATTAACTCAAGATTTAACTCCTTGTCAAGAGATCCTATATCAACTATTACAGTTAAACTTCGGGCAATTGCACTTAAAGAGACTACATGAAAAGAGTAGAGAAGAGAAAGGGAAAGAATCAGAAGGGTGGAGAAGGTAAAGGAGAAAAAAAGAGTTGAAAAGAAGAGGGAAGAATAAATACAAGCAGAGTAGAGAAGAAGAGGGAAGAAAGAGCAGGAAGTATCAGAGCCAATATGAACAGAATTAACTCAAGATTTAACTCCTTGTCAAGAGATCCTATATCAACTATTACAGTTAAACTTCGGGCAAGTGCACTTAAAGAGACTACTTGAAAAGAGTAGAGAAGAGAAAGGGAAAGAATCAGAAGGATGGAGAAGGTAAAGGAGAAACAAAAAGAGTTGAAAAGAAGAGGGAAGAATAAATACAAGCAGAGTAGAGAAGAAGAGGGAAGAAAGAGCAGGAAGTATCAGAGCCAATATGAACAGAATTAACTCAAGATTTAATTCCCTCAAAAGATATTGTTCTAGGCCTCAAAGGTAGAGAATTAACTCTCGAGTTGAGCCGTGCACCATTGACCTGGAAACGCGAACAGATCATGAAGCATTGAAACACGATTTGATCTTAATTAAATCTTGCATTCATTCCCTTCCGATATGTCTATATGTGTATGGATCAATACCTATTAATACAATTTTGAGTGGGATGAACATCCATAAATCCCAGCTGTTTTGATGTTCACCAGGGGTACAAGGTTTTGACACACTGCCATATGTATTTTGTCCAAGCTTTGGTGATTCAAAGCCATAAACTGATCACAGACCTCTGGTGACCATACCAACATTTAGTAGGTTGGACTCCATGATGAACACGCTGCTGGAACGACGGGCACGGCCGGACATCGGCAATTTGTCCACGGAATGCGCGGCTTGGGGCCTGAGAAAACCAGGCTTTGTCCCAAGAACAGGGGAGATGTCTCACTTGATGGCCATTCAAAGTTGCATGAATTGGGTTCTTATCATTACATTTTCCTATGGAAAATCACCATTTTTAGTGGGTAAATGAATCGGTAAACCAACTACAAATGGGTATTTAATGTGGGTAAAACAATGAATTGGGCTTTTATCATTATTTTGTTGACGGGATGTTAATAATGGTGGGGTTAAAGTTTCAAATATGGAAAAGAAAAAAACACTTTAATGGTGTTTAATGTCGTTAAAACAATCATAAACCATCCCCCAGTCATCACCATTTTTATAGGTGGTATGGTTACCATTCCCAGTCATGGGTGGTTTATGGCATTGTTTTACCCACATTATTCTTTTTTCATGGGATGTTGATTAAGGGGAAAATGGGTGAATTTAATCTGAAATTACGCTCACGGCCATCACTGGATGGATTGTAGCCATAGGCTAACGCTTTCAGTGCTTTTGGGGTGGGCTGGAGTTTCGTCATAAGCCACGAAAAGCTGAGATTTTAGCAGGAAATTAAGTGGAACATCTGGATTTCCATGGATTTTTCACTTCCAGTTTTTGGTCATGGATTGAGGGGGAAGATGCTGCCGATTTAGGTATTGATTTTTAAATGTGGATTCTTCACTGGCTATAAATTGGAGTATCACTATCCACAAACCTAAATATAATATTCAATTACATCAATTGGACAATAATCAATTTAGGGTCATAGATTTATGATTTATGTTCATTTTTTTAGATACTAAATACCATGTTTTTTACATATGACATATGAATGTTACTTGCCATCCTTGGACCCCAGCGTTTGTGGCACGGCACAGCACCGAGGTTCACTGGGCCACAAAGAGTTCCAATGTCGCTGCGCTTGAAGCCATGACGCGAGGGAACCGTGGTTTGCTGTCCACGGTCACCCACTGCATGTTTAAAAAAAAGGGGTGGGAAGAGTTGTCTCGTAAACGTTTATCTGGTTGGTGGTGACTGGACCATGATTTTAAAAGTTTTTCCGTATATTGGGAATTTCATAACCCCAACTGACTTTCATCTAATATTTTTCAGAGGGGTAGGTCAACCACCAACCAGCAAAGAGTTTGCGAACTGGAAAGTCACCTTTTTTAAGAGGTACACCATCGAAGATCCATGGGCCACCGAAGCCCCATAGCTCTGTGAAATTACTGGAGAGTAGCCAGTAGCCATGAACTGAAACATGGTGGAAGAAAATGGTGATTCAACCATGAAACATACCCTCTGGATCCCTCTGGTAAACTAGCATAACTATGGAAAATCACCATTTTTAATGGGAAAACTCACTATACATGGGCCATCTATACCATGGCTATGTTAGTCATAACCAGAGGGTATTGATTTTTAGGCAACACTTGTATATGATTGTTATGGCAGTGGCAAAGGGGCGTTTTCTAATGAGGAAAATGATGATATAGGATGATAAGCCATTGATTTTTGAGGTATACCTCATTTTCAGGCACACCCATTTTCTGGTTTTGACTATAGTGTCATATGGTACTCTTACCCAGCTGGGTGGTTTACCCCAGTAAGTAGGGTCAGTAGGCTCAGTCCACTTCTGACTCGGGCTGTGACTTCTGAACCTACTTCTTAACCATTGTGAAGCACTAAGTACTCAACTGGATCATGATCCACATCTGACAACGCGATGTTTTTCGTGTTGGGATTCGTGGCACCAACAGCCAGTGTTGGTGGTTTCCATGAAGCTTGTGGTTTTGAAGCGCAACTTCGTTTGGCCAGGAGGTCTAGCATTTCTAGAGATTCAATGGGGCCAGAAGTTGTTCAAATCATAAGAGGATCATGACGTGGATGATTTTCTCCCCTAAAAATATGGTACCCTCTGGTTATGACTAACATAGCCATGGAACATGGCCCATAGAAATAGATGGTTTACCTATTAAAAATGGTGATTTTCCATGGCTATGTTAAATAACCAGATGGTAAATTCTCGCAATCAACTGGAGGTCAGCCCATTTTCACACAACCATTAAAAAAAAAACAACTGGTAGTGGAATCACCCTTCCTATTCCGCGTTCCTGGGTTCCCAAAGTTCGGTGACGCACGAATCTTCTCGGACTCATTTGGTTGCTACATATGGACAATCCAGACGCACAACAGATAATTGCACGCCATGAGCATTCATGGTTTATATATATGTATACAATATATATATATATATATATACACAGATTATAGATATATGACACTGATATATATATATATATTCACAATAATCATACAATCATCCTGAAAGTAGATAGAATATGGAAGTTTCCAACGTTCCACTTTTGGTGTGAGTTTCTTGTTTTCTCTACATTCTAGCTACTCCAGGATGAATATATATATATACATAATGTATATAGTGGTTCTATTATTCGGCAATGGTGGTTTATGTTTCATGAATATTGAGAGATGTCAACAAACAAACACATATATATATATATACATAGCAGTTCCACTTAGTAAGTGGGTATCTTTATCTCCATGATTACTCAAATGTGTAAACGTTTAACATAGATTCGTGGTATTTGCTCCATAGTTTCCCAGAAAGTGATCACTGATTTTGTTTCATGGTGTTTTTGTTTACTCCATCTCTATGTAAACGTTTAACTGGTTGGTGGTTTGGAACATGACTTTTATATACTTTTATGACTTCCATTTGGTTGGGAATTTCATAATCCCAACTGACTCAAAATTTTTCTGATGGGTTCAAGCCACCAACCAGTTAAAGATGTGGGTAGGAACACGAAGATGGCAACTCCAATCAATCGCAACACGACTCTACGATTCGGATCTCTCGGCCAGCGCGATTGCGACGGCTTCACTCCCTTCATCATTTCGGCCCAGACAGACAATGCACCCATCATGGAGTGGGGAGCCATGGTGGATGATTTTCATGGTGTTTCATGGTGATTTTGGATGGTTAGACGGTTAGAAATTTTCATTGGGCACTTAATTTTTTATGGCCAGTAATTTTTTGGGATTTTTCCGGGGATTTATTCAGAAATTGGGGATTCAACACGATTTAAGGTTGTAAAAAAACACAGGAATCGGGATTTGACATGGCGATTGGGGAGGTTCGCCCCAGTCTAGAGAAACGTCTCTACGGGTCTAACCTGTCTAACCTCTGGCTTTGTCCAGTTCCATTTCCTTTTTTTTTCCCACGCAAGTGGCCGTGTCACGAGAAAATCCCACATTCCTGGCCATAAATTTCTGGTGGTTTGGAACATGGCTTTTATTTTCCATACATGGGATGTCATCCTTCCCATTGACGAAGTCATATTTTTCAAGATCGTTAAAACCACCAACCAGTGATATACCTTCTGGTAATCAGACATTAAAATGACAAAAATTTGGTTCGGAATAATAATCCCAGCTGACTAATATTTTTCTCAGGGATAGGTCAACCACCAACCAGCTGGCGATAGGATCCCTGGGGAGTTGGCCCAGGTGGATGTACTTAAAGGGCATCAGTGTAGAGGAGCAGGCGCCGCTTTGACAGCCAGGAAGAGTCCAGGAGTTTCAACGGAGACCGCGAAACGCGGGTTTCGTTTCGCCCAGAAATGATGAAAACAGCAATATTACAGTATGATATACCCTCTGGTAAACGTTTACATAACTATGGAAAATCACCATGTTTAATGGGCATACTGGGCATACTGGGCATACCCCCCGAAGAATGATTAACCAATGGATCAATTGGGATACTGCATTTTCAGACAAGCCTACCATGATCATGCAACTAAGATATCGTTCGTAATTGGTAATTGGATGTAATTGGTAAGCAGAACTACCCTCTGGTTATTTAACATAGCCATGGTATAGATGGCCGGTTTACCTATTAAAAATGGTGATTTTCCATGGCTATGTTAAATAACCAGATGGTATAACTTAAGGGAACATTATGAAGAACTATTGAAGGGAGAATTGGCGGTTGAAACTAGTAACTAGTTGAAACCACTGGATACTAATGGTAGAATCAAAGTCTGTTTGGAAGATTCCATAGCCAGGAAAGTCATGCATTTGTATTGCACAGTTTTGGGTTTTTGAAATGGCATTTCTTGATTTCGGTCTTTAAATTTAGCGGTGTTTAGGGCAGAAGGCAACAGGTAATATTCTAAAGGCAACATTCCCATATTCAGAAAATCTTCGCATACCATGTTTTCATCGTACTCCAGACCTGGGTTTTGGTATGTTACTTTGATAGGCATTTCAGCTCAATCTGGAGGGAACAGTCAGCCCACGGCGAATCCATTGAATGCCCCTCCACAGCTTTCTATCCCCTATGTCGTTCCAAAGGAGCTGTGGACGTTGAATGAATTGAAGGCTGCTTTGATAAGGAAGTTTCCTCATTTGTCTACAGAAGAAGGACAGGGTTGTCAAAGGTAACGTTTTTAAAGGTTGGCTAAGTAAAAATTAGCAAGTTTCTTCCCCGGGACCTCACCCAAGGTGAACTTGGAAAAATAGAACCCACTGGTGTGCCCCTGGAAGTTTGGGCCGGCTTTGGGATTGGAATTTTGGTTCTGGCCGCGAAATTTCCCTATGTGGTCTCTATACCAGCCACGCATACTCGGAATTCTTCGCATTCCACAAATTCTTCGCACTCCACATGGGACATCGCACTCCACAGCTAGGGACGCGCACATACTATAAAATCCACGCACTCTGCAAGATCTTCGCACTCCATAAAATCTTCGTACTCGGTAATTTTTCGTTTTTTTCGTTTTTTTTTTTTTTCGTTTTTTTTTTTGGGCTAAAATCGCCTGGAATCACGTTTTTTGGAATATGGGAAAGGTAGCGGTTTTTCGTGAGACGTCTGTAGTTGCACATACTATCGCATTCCAGGCAATTTTGGCAAAAAAAAAAAGAAAAAAGAAAAAAAAAGCTCAGCAGGGTGAAATGTGATAATTTTCTGGTATATGATGGAAAAAACTGGTGTTGGATTCATGGGGAAGGTCGAAGGGGGCCACGCATACTGTTTTATTTTCGCATTCCAGAAAATTAGCGCACTCCAGGGGTGGCATCGTACTCTATCGGTGGAATTATTTTGCACGGAAGAAAACAGGATCGTCGATGATTTGTGTTCCCAGATCCTGTTGTGCAGAGCTCTTTGCGGGGCCACAAAGATGTCAAGAAAGATGGGGATGGCGCTGCTGATGAAAGGCCAGCCAAGCGTGCCAGAACATAAGCTTAAAGCTTATGAATTGGGTTTTGGGATCGTGAAAAGTGTAGATGACAAATTTCCATAAGAACAGTATTAATCCATTTTTGGAAAGCTCAACATTTTTAATTATGACATTTCCAGAAATTGTTGAAAGTAAGGATCTTCTTTGGGGAAGAACATGTGCAGTCGACAACGTACGTGCCAGAAGAAAAGGAATACTTGGCAAACTGTATGAAATACAAATTTCACCTGAAAGGGGTCTTCGCAATTCCCTGAAATTTCCCAGCTATTTTGGCATGGAATATGTTCGGCCCTGGAATATGGGCAAGAAATTGCTAGAAATATGGGTCCTGGGTGAGTAAAAGTGACATCAAGTTCTGTAATTATTAGAGATGATGTGCATATGTACAAACATGCGTATGCACAATCCATTTGAATCCACTTGCCCTTCGGTAAACGTTTACAGTTCGCGAGCTGGCAAATCACAATCTTTACTGGTTGGTGGTTTCAAACATTTTTTATTTGCCATAATATATAGGATAATCCTTCCCATTGACGAACTCATATTTTTCAAGATGGTTATTGCACCACCAACCAGTTTAATAAGGAGAACTATTTCTATGGGCCATGGCTTCCAGTTCGCAAAACGTGAGTCATGACCAGAGGGTGAAGTTTTCGTAGCTTCAAATCGCAGGACTTCTGATGGCGCTTATCAGCTGAGGGGCTCCCCATTTTTGGGTCCTGCAATTTGTTCAAGTTTCATCCCTAATCCCTCTTTTCTAATATCTGGTTGGTGGTTTGGAACATGAATTTTATGACTTTCCATTTGGTTGGGAATAATATGGAATGTCATCATCCCAGCTGACTTTCACTCCATCATTTTTCAGAGGGGTTAGCAGCAACCACCAAGCAGATAATCATCATTAACCATCATTAACCATCATTAACCATCATTAACCATCATTAACCATATATTACAGTAACCATATATTAACCATATATTAACAGTATATTAACCACAATTGAATTTGGGACCCCGATAGCTGAGATCCCATACCACAGCATAGGACGACTATGGTAGAACTGCTCTGCATTGGGCATGCTACAAGGGCAACCGGAGGTGGGTGTGAACAAAAGGGAGCTTCAAAATCAAAGATGGGTGAAAAAAATCCACAAATTTTCGCTGGTGAACAATTTATATGGCTATGGATCAATACCTATTAATACCATTTTTAGTGGGAATGAACATCCATTTACCAGCTATTTTGATGTTCACCAGGGGTACAAGGTTTTGACACACTGCCATATAGCTAAATGATGCTAAATTGATATAGAACTATTAAGTAAAACTATGAATAGGTCCACTTATAAAGGTACCAATTTTCACGTTCCGTTAAACACCATTTTTGCTGATCCTCTTAGTCCGTTGATAGACATTGTATTTTTGGAAAGCTAGTGAAGTGAGCAGTGCCTAGGTAACCCTTGTCGGATTGATGCAACTGGACAAATTTCTACCTTTCCGGTGTGAGCAAACGCGGCGGGCTGCTGGAAAAGTCCCGACCTAAATGGAGGTAACTGGGAAATTTGTGAATGGGGGAGTTTCCAGCAAGCCAGGAGGCTAATTCTGCTTGGTGGTTTCAAACATGTGTTCCAGCCATATCCCATATGCTCCATTTTTGTGCGGTATATTTGCCTACAAAACTGGGTGATTTTGTGGCACATGTTGGTGTGCATATTCCAGCACCATGGTTCGCAGACGGGATTTGGGATGAGAAACCATGTTGACCCGACTCGGCAATCAAAAAATCCCCAACATATATGGAGGTGTTCAGAGGAAAATCATGAAAAATCATCTATAATGGATGGAATATGATGGAATTATGCATAAATGTTCGTTCTTCCTGTGTGAAGGCTTCAGTTTGGAGCCTTTGCCAGGGACAGCAGGGTGAAGAATGCGAAGAATCATCGGCATGGTCATTCAACTCACAAGAAATGGGATGTATCGAAACTACCATGTGGGTGCCTTGTTTAATGGGCAAACTGGGCATACTGGGCATACCCCCCCGAATCATGATTAACCAATGGATTTTGGGATGCTGCATTTTCAGACAAGCCCATGCAGTTACCCTTTGGTAAACTAACATAGCAATGGAAAATCACAATTTTTAATGGGAAAATTCACTATAAATGGCTATTTTCCATAGCTATGTTACAATGTTAAATTACCAGAGGGTAATTATTGCTGTCTCCACTCTCAACAGATATTCCTGCCATCGGATCATAATCATAAGTCAACGGATTTTTCCCTTCAGGCAATGTGAAGGAAGCTCTTAGTTCCCTCCGGTACTAACCCAGGCCCCACTAGACAGGTAAGTTGTTTTTCTTGCTATTTTGGCAATATCTAGGTGTACCTTTCATGGTTTAACTTTAATCCTTATTTTTTTTTCGTTTAAAAACTTGATTCTCAGGGTCAGACTGTGAATGGTGTGATGGTACTAACCATTACTGTAGTAATTAGATGTAATTAGTAACTGTTGAATGCTATTGATTACAACCTGTAGCAAGCATTGAAGCGTTTAAGCGTACCATGACTACTTATCGTTCGTAATTGGTAATTGGATGTAATTGGTAAGTAGAACTACCCTCTGGTTATGACTAACATAGCCATGGCTTTTCGATGGCCCTAATCGAAATAGATGGTTTACCTATTAAAAATGGTGGATCTTTCCATTGCTATGTTACTTCTAGATGGTTTACCTATTAAAAATGGTGGATCTTTCCATGGCTTTAAGTAGAACTATTACTAAATGCCATGGAAAATCACCATGTTTAAGAGGTAAACCATCTATAAATGGGCTATCTATACCATGGCTATGTTAGTCATAACCAGATGGTAGTTCTACTTGGTGACTTTTTGATGTGCCGAAGTGTGGAACTCCCAGCCTCCCAGCCCCCTCTTCGGACTTCGGCAGGACGGTCCAATGGCTCCTTTCCCGGTCTGCCGGCATCGTGCATCGAGACCACGAGGCCGATGGGTAGGGCGAGATAGGGATTGGGTAACTGTTGGGTCCCCAGTTATACCCTCTGGTTATGTCAAAATAGCTATTGAAAATGGCCATTTATAGTGGATTTTCCCATTAAAAATGGTGATTTTCCATGGCTATGACTAACATTGCTATAGAAAATCACCATTTTTAATGGGAAAACTCACTATTTCTATGGCCATTTTCAATAGCTATGTTAAATTACCAGAGGGTAAGTTGGTTCACAAATATTTTTTGTTGCTATACCCTCCAATAAGCTATAACAGTTATGGGAAAAAAGATGAAAATAGACCATAGAAATAGATTTATAGATGATTTACCTTTAGAAAATGGTCATGTTCAGTAGTTATCTTAGTTTATTCATGGAGGGTAAATGGGTATATGTTTACTGACAGGATCTCTTAGATTGGCCATGTTACTTGGTGGATTGATGATGATTGATGGCTATCTTTGTGGGCTTTCAGCATAAGTATCTTATGATCACTTTCAAAAACGACACAATAAACTAATTATTTGGTTCGTTATTTTACACTGTTCTATGTATATGTGCGTGTATATATATATATATTATCAAAGGAAGTTTAGGGGGAGAAAATTCCGTGTTACAGACTTTTAGAATGTCAGGGAAAGAGTTAGTCAAAGAAAGAGTTAGCAAAGAAAGAGTTCGTCAGGGAAAGAGTTAGTCAAAGAAAGAGTTAGTCAAAGAAACAGTTAGTCAGGGAAAGAGTTAGCAAAGAAACAGTTAGTCAGAGAAAGAGTTAGTCAAAGAAAGAGTTAGTGAGGGAACGAGTTAGTCAAGAAAGAGTTAGCAAAGAAAGAGTTCGTCAGGGAAAGAGTTAGTCAAAGAAAGAGTTAGTCAAAGAAACAGTTAGTCAGGGAAAGAGTTAGTCAAAGAGAGAGTTAGTGAGGGAAAGAGTTAGTCAAAGAAAGAAAGAGAAAGAGAAAGACTTAGTAAAGAAATAGTTCGTTTCCGGGAACGAGTTAGTCAAAGAAAGAGTTAGTGAGGGAAAGAGTTAGTCAAAGAAAGAGTTAGTTGTCAGGGAAAGAGTTAGTCAAAGAAAGAGTTAGTCAGGGAAAGAGTTAGTCAAAGACAGAGTTAGTCAGGATATATGAGGTAGTCAAAGAAAGAGTTAGTCAAAGAAAGAGTCGTCAGGGAAAGAGTTAGTCAAAGAAAGAGTTAGTCAAAGAAGAGTTAGTCAAAGAAAGAGTTAGTGCGGGAAAGAGTTAGTCAAAGAAAGAGTTAGCAAAGAAACAGTTAGTAAGGGAAAGAGTTAGTCAAAGAAAGAGTTAGTGAGGGAAAGAGTTAGTCACAGAAAGAGTTAGCAAAGAAAGAGTTCGTCAGGGAAAGAGTTAGTCAAAGAAAGAGTTAGTCAAAGAAACAGTTAGTCAGGGAAAGAGTTAGTCAAAGAAAGAGTTAGTCAAAGAAACAGTTAGTGAGGGAAAGAGTTAGTCAAAGAAAGAGTTAGTTAGAGGGAAAGAGTTAGTCAAAGTCAAAGAAGAGTTAGTGAGGGAAAGAGTTAGTCAAGAAAGAGTTAGCAAAGAAAGAGTTCGTCAGGGAAAGAGTTAGTCAAAGGGGAAGAGTTAGTCAAAGAAAGAGTTAGTGAGGGAAAGAGTTAGTCACAGAAAGAGTACAAGAAAGGAAAGAGTTAGTCAAAGAAAGAGTTAGTGAGGGAAAGAGTTAGTCAAAGAAATTGTTCCCTCACTGTAAATGGGATTGCAAGTGATGCTGGTGGAGGAGTTGCCGATGGAGTTTTGAAGGAAGTCTCGCACGAAATGCGTTTTTGAGAGATAGCAGATGCACGAAACCCTATGTTTTTCCATACAAAGTCCGTCCCCGAACCTCGATGATCTACCTCTGCGGTGCGACGGTTGCGAGACGGTCTCGTGTGTGGTCGGATCATTCTCGAATCATGGTCGGATCGGTCTCGGATCGGTTCCGCATTGTAAATGGGGTTTCAAGTGTTTTTCGTGCATGCGCGGTCGACAGAATTCCATTGTGATTTGCAACTGTAGGATCGTTCCTGCAATGTAAATGGGATTGCAAGTGGTGCTGGTGGATGAGTTGCCGATGGAGTTTTGAAGGAAGTCTCGCACGAAATGCGCTCCCGAGAGATAGCAGATGCACGAAACCCTGTGTTTTTCCAGACAAAGTGCGTCCCCGAACGTCGATGATCTACCTCTGCGGTGCGACGGGTGCGAGACGGTCTCGTGTGTGGTCGGATCATTCTCGGACCATGGTCGGATCGGTTCCGCATTGTAAATGGGGTTTCAAGTGTTTTTCGTGCATGCGCGGTCGACAGAATTCCATTGTGATTTGCAACTGTAGGATCGTTCCCGCAATGTAAATGGGATTGCAAGTGGGATGAGTTGCCGATGGAGTTTTGAAGGAAGTCTCGCACGAAATGCGTTTTTGGCGCTAGTGATTTTCCTTCTAAAAATCCTTTTAAAAAGTGCTTCAAAATCGTCTTTTTTTCGCTCTGGCGTCGAGATCCATCCGGTTTTGGAGCTACAATTTCCGACGCCGTTGCGCGTAGTTCTATCGTGCTTTGCAACTCAGTTCCCGCAGATCGCATTGTAATGGCTGCGTCAAGGTTGCTTCATGCTGTGGCTGCATGCGTAATACTATTGTCTTTTGCAGCTGGAGTTCGTAAATCGTATTGGAGTGGCTGCATGAAGGCTGCGACAGTGATTTGTCAGCAGATTTTCTCCATTTTGGCGCTAGTGATTTTCCTTCTAAAAATCCTTTTAAAAAGTGCTTCAAAATCGTCTTTTTTCGCTCTGGCGTCGAGATCCGGTTTTGGAGCTACAATTTCCGACGCCGTTGCGCGTAGTTCTATTGTGTTTTGCAACTCAGTCTCTGCAGATCCTATTGCAATGGCTGCGTCAAAGTTGCTTCGTGCTGTGGCTGCATTTGTAATACTATTGTCTTTTGCAGCTGGATCTCGGAAATCGTCTTGGAGTGGCTGCATGAAGGCTGCGAAATGGGTTTGTTAGCAGATTTTCTCCATTTTGGCACTAGTGTTTTTTTGTTGGACGTACGTTTAGAGCACTGTGAAGTGTGGGGCGTGAAGAGTGCAGTGTGAAGTGTGAAGTGTGAAGGAAGCTAGTGTCTTTTGCAGCTCGACTCGGTTTTGGAGCTACAATTTCCGACGCCGTTGTGCGTAATTCTATTGTGTTTTGCGACTCAGTCTCTGCAGATCGCCTGCTTGCAATTTTTTTCGGATTTTGCCTGCTTACAAACTCCAAAGCTTGGCAAATGCAATTTTTGCGTTTTGGCATCGAGATCCGTTTTTTTGTTGCTCGTAGGTTAGAGCTGTGTGAAGTGTGGGCGTTTCAGTCTAGGCTGTGTGCGAATTGTGCAGTTTGGGTCAGTGAGAAGTGTGAAGTGTGAAGTGTGAAGTGTGAAGTGTGGAGTGTGAAGTTTAAGTTTGGAGTGCGAAGCGCGCAGTGTGAAGTGTGAAGTGTGAGATTTGGAGTGTGAAGGAAGCAGTGGGAAGTGAGAAGTGTGAAGTGTGGACTGTGAAGTGTGAAGTGTGAAGTGTGGAGTGTGAAGTTTGAAGTTTGGAGTGCGAAGAGTGCAGTGTGAAGTGTGGAGCGTGGAGTGTGAAGACTTTGCTTCGTCTCTCGCTGAAAAAATCAAACGGTTGTCGAGGGAAGGACACGGCCGGGACAGGTTGTCTTTGAACTATAGGTCATTTATGTTTGGGAAACTTCCGCCGCCGGCTTGCCCGGGTCTATGTGAACTTATGTTAATATAATATATATATATAATAATAATAGATATATATATATATATTATAATTTATATATATATAGATATTATAATATATTATATATATACACGTACATATATGATGTGTTTAACTGATCCTTTTGGTTCATGGTTTAATGCACTTTTCATGACAAACAACGGTGAAAAAAACGTGCTGATCCTGTCAGGGCATGACGGCCATTCATTGGGCTGCCCTGAAGGGATACGAGCAGGCAGCTGGGTCTTGGTGTTGAACAGAAGTGATGTTCTGGAAAGAATGAAGTGGACCAAGACTCGGGGAATATTCACTGACAGCCATCCCTTTTCTGGTCCCTGATATTAAGAATTTGGTGCTTATAATCACCATGTTTGAGCTGCTAAGTCTTCTCAAAAAAACGCCACGACTATCAGTATCAACTTTTAATCCCTAAATACCACCTGATTGCCCATATTTTGTCGAGGGGGGTGAAGCCGCCAAATTTGCTGGGTCTAAAGTCTAAAGCCGGATATAATCTTATGCATACACTTGCATGTGCAATTGTATGCATATTATTAACACAAAGATAGATCCCCGCACAATGCCATACTAATCATTATTTTCAGCCACGGAAAAAATCCATCTGCAGATCCAGTCCTTAATCCATCTTTTTACCTGTCCTTAGATCCGTTTTTTTCCTCCAAACAAAAAGTATCGAAGTATAAGACCCCTTTGGGTTAAACATTTGCAGAACGATGTGAAAATTCCCGTTGAGAAATGATGAACATTGTGGGTAAACTCCACATCAGGAGAAAAAATATAAACAAATCCAAGATGAACCATCTAAAGTATCTAAAGTATCCTAAAGCCATAGATCTAAAGAATCTAAGTAGAATAAGGTTTTCCGAAAACTTGTTGATGGTTTGCACCCCAGTGTTCCTTCATGAATTTTCATGACTAGTCGTCCCACTTTCTCCGTTTTTGTTCATCAACAAGATAACTCCATGGACATTTTACTTGGTGGCGAACTACCCACGAATCGTGGTTGTGGGTTAGTTCACCCCAGTGGGATTTTTGTAGGGTTAATCCACTTATAACTGGGGTGAACTAACCCACAACCACGATTCGTGGGTAGTTCGCCACCAAGTAGGGAACTGGCCGAAGTCGCCAGATCAGCGAGATGCTCTTGGAAGTGGGCGCCACTGAACTCCTGGATGCTCCTTGGCGGCGACTCGTAGTACTCATGGGCTTCGTAATGACTATATAGGACTATATAGTATGTGGATTGGTTTAAAGGAAAATCCTAATCCCGGAAACCATGGTTTTTCCATGTTTTTCGAAATTTTACAGGGGTTCCTTTTTAATGTTCCCTTAAACCGATCCATTGACTGGTTAGTAAGTATGTAAGTGGGGTTAGTAAGTGGAGTTCTTGCTTATATCATGATTAGATCGTGGTTCGGTTCGCGGTTCGGAGCAAAAATTGTCTGTACAAAAAATATAGGGACAACATGGCGAATTTCCCAAGTGATAGTCATAGATTTGAAGGTTTGGGTTCATTGACTATACAGTTTTCTTTTCTTAAGGATTATATATACAGCTGGTTGGTGGTTTGGAACATGACTTTTATGACTTTTCATATATTGAGAATGTCATCATCCCAACTGACTTTCACTACATCTTTTTTTCAGAGGGGTAGGTATACCACGAGCCAGATCATTATTAACCATCATTACCCATATAATAGTCATCATCATTAACCATACAATAACCATCATCATTAACCATATAACAACCATCATCATTAACCATATAACAACCATCATCATTAACCATTATCATTAACCATCATCATTAACCATATTTTAACCATGGAAATCCCTATTAAGGTATATTACAGCTATACAAGTTACAAGTTGGCCCAAGTTTTCAGAAAGGTTCCTTACAGCTCCCCTCAAACACGCTGTCGCCGCGGTCTCAAGGTGCCAGATGCGGCAGGTGATACTCCCATTGCCTTAGCGATGAGGAAAAAGAATCGGTGCCCAATCGGCCAACAACGTTTTTGGGGGAAAGAACCATGGGTTTTCTGGTGGGTTTTCTGGTTTCTGGTGAAGACATCATCTTAAAGATAGATCCATTCATGTATTGAAGATGAAATCGACTGCAGATTGTCGTTAAAAACACTTTGAGGAGATAGAACATATAGAACATCGAATCCCCGCCTGTGATTTTCAGCCCGCCGAAAATTGGGTGACCCAAAAAGTCCCAAAAATTGCAGATCCAATACATTCATTGTGCCAGTTGGTTTGTTAGACATGTTTTTTCATATAGTGTAGCCCAAAATGTTCATACAATTCAGGTGCGTGAATTATAAAAAAGTTGGTTTTGTTTGAGATGGTTGGCAATGGGGAAAGGATTGTTGAAACATCCTTGATGGAGACCATGGGTACCCGATTTTGAGGACTCCAATTTTTTCGACCTATCATTGGGTTTAGGGAAAATCTACATTGGAAACCCTGGTTTTACCATCTAGATCTGCGGGTTTCCTGTCGTCCATTCATTTCCTGGGTACCCAGCGGTGGTATATTTTCAGCAGCTGATCTTTTGCGTTTGATTAAGAGAGATGCGGTGAAATAACTATCACTGTTTCTGGGGGAGTTTTTTTCTGGGGACTCGCATTTTTTCCATTGAAAAAACCGTTCGACAAAAATTGAGAGAGTCGTCGCAGGTACCTGGTGGCAAGCTTTCACAAGTGCCAAGTCTTCCAGTTCCTCTTCGGCAGGCAACTTTCCCAGTCGTTCGGTTGCTGGTTCTGGAGGTTTTTTGGGTTCGTCGCAAACTTGGTTGCTGCACATCTTTTGCAAAAAGGTGGTTTCAACATGTTTCAACTAGCCTCTGGTAATTTCACTATGGAACATGGTTTTATGGATGTTTTATGGATCATTTGCCTATCTTTTTCTATTTTCACAATGGTGGATTTTCCAGTGAAGCTATGTCAAATCACCAGAGGGTCAGCCATGAGGCCATCATGAGGCCATGGCATGGCATGGCGACCTCACTTGCCAAGTCTGCAACATGATTTTTGCATCGTACACATATCTGGTTGGTGGTGACTGGAACATTTGGATTATGGTGATTAATGGTGATTAATTAATGGGAATCATGGTGATTTTCATGGTGATTAATTAATGGGAAAATATAGTGGTATCATTTGGGAGATTATGGGTATAGTATGGGAATGTATGGGATATAATGGATCACCTGGGGTAAATTATAACGACCTCACTGTTCTCCCTCAGCCTGGAATCATGGTTTAGATTTTGGGGAATCATCCCCTTTTATGGCCGAACTATTCAGGTTAGTGAAATATTGTAATTTACCCAGACATATGTATGTGTTTCAATATGTTTCAATCTTAAAGCATCTTACACTAGCAATAATTATGTGTGTGTTTCAATCTCGTAATTATGTCATAATCCTCATGTTGTTGAACCATGTTTATGCCTACGGGTTGAAAACCGTCCGAGCGTTTTAGGCATTTTTATATATGTTCCTTGGGGTGGGGTGGGGTGGGGTGGGGTGGGGCAATAACGTTCACGTACTTACGCACTCCCATGATGTTACGCCACGGCACGTTCACTTGCACATGCGCACATACGTCATGCTACGTTGAAGAAGTGTCACGTCACGCAGGGGTGGGGTAACGTTCACGTACGTGCGCGCTCCCATGATGTTAAGGGATTTGATTGCATTTCGCGAATGCATTCTGGACAGAAAAGAACAGTGGTTTGCTCAGATGGCGCAAAGTGCTACCCTGGATTGAAAACAAGCTGATACATTTTGCCTGCTCACATCGCAAAAACCCATTTGTCAAAAAGATCCGCAGACATGCTGGAAAAACCTTCTGGGTTCATACTGGCACCATCGACTCGTGCTGGCGTATGATCAAAGCCAGTGTTCCCGATCAGTTGACATCTTGCCCAGAAAACGAACAAAAATTGAATGACCTCATTTGGACGTACGTACGCACATGGCAGTGGCGATGGGAGGCAAATGTAGTTGGAAAAGCCCTGTTGGAGAAAACAGGTGCGTACTTAGCGAAGGTGTAGAGATCACCGGAAAAAATGGCTGCCGCTGAGGAACTTTTTTTTTTGGCACTCCGACATGTCAACTATATACAGTAGATCCCAATGAAAATTCAAAATCAGAATAGAATTGACCTTCATGGACAACATAAAAGCATGAAAAAACACTGCGAAACGCATGATTGACTTCTTGCCAGTCACATGAAAATGCTGTTTTTACTCGGCCCATTTCCAACCCGGCGGGATGTTTATCTCAGCCCAATTTATCAGGCAATCAGGATTCCTGAAGGCAGTTGAGCCTTTCAAATGCACCTGTTGATTACAGGCTCATCCCACCTTATTGATTGTGGATGATTGTGCTCCAATCATAGTTGGCCGCCAGTAAAAACATGTAAAAACTGGTGGAATTTCCTAGAGATGTCCCTTATTTTTTCCCAAAAAATAACGAAAATCGAATCTTCTTCACCAAGTTTTCGGTGACCCCAAAAAAAATTCTGCTGCCCCATCCAGTCGCCTCAAAATCCAACGTGGTAACTTTCGTTTTTTCGGGGGAATTCTTCATCTTAAGCCACGGGACTGATCACACAATTATTTGATTCCGTGAGTAGCATTTTTAATTACCCTCCGGTAAACTAACGTTTTGCTATTGAAAATGGCCATTTATAGTGAGTTTTCCCATTAAAAATGCTGATTTTCCATAGTTATGTTAGTTTACCAGAGGGTATCCCTTTTGGTTGATGATGTACCCCAGTATATCCATAAATATAAATATATATACCCATGACGGATCCATGGTGCTGGTATATTAATGCTAACATAATAAAAAGGGGTTTTTGTTGATGGGAAAATGGGATCCATGGCACACCAAATATAGCAGCACCATGGATCCTATGGGATATATATATATATATATCTGGGTAAATTACAACGACCTCACTGCGACCTCACTGAGTCACTGGAATCATGGTTAGCAAGGGAAATCATCCCCAAATGGCGTTACCTGTTAGACGGAAACGGACTGGGGGTGAATTTCTTTTTCTTGTTGATTCGCAAAAGGCGTTGTTTGATCTGGACATTACTTTTACGGAGCAGGCCACAAATGCTTATTCTATGTTCACTCAACTTCAGGCGCTTATTGTTGAACCTGTGATTCCACCCACATGTTCTTTTCGTAAAGTGAAAAGTTTGTATCAGCAGGGTAGTACCTCGTGGAGTACTGGTATATGGCCAAGACCGCAGTTTGCACAGCAAACGATGGTGAGTAAGGTGTTGCATGATTACTTTCGAACGGACACTTCTGCAATGAAGAACCTTCCCCAGATTTCACTTGACTTTTCGGCAGAACCGCTGATTGAAGACTTGGAAACTCTGGGACGAGACTGGAAGGAACGCAGTCGGGTGGCTAGTCTGGCTATGCGACGTGTTCGCAGCCTGAGGAGATAGTTTCACAGGAACCATCTCTCAATTTGAGAGATCTGAGCAGAACAGGCCGCTTCTTGCGCATGCTGGGAAGTGGTCTGCAAACAATGTGGAATAATTGGCCTTAATTCAGGTTAGTGAAATATTACAATTTACCCATATATATATATATATATCCCATAATGAATCTCTATTAAATTGTTGACGCTTAAATCATGTTGAATCCCATGTTGAATCCCCATTCAAGCCACTACAAAAAGAGCATCTGCCAGGCCGAATTTGTCGAACAACCACTATGCCAATTTCTTCCTGTCCGCTCGGGAGACGACAAGACTGGTGGGATCCAGCGGGATTTCATGTTATTTTACGGCATTCAACGGAATATCAGTAACTGTATGTGGCAATCCCATAGGATCCATGTATGGTATATTTACCTACATTGGGATTATTTTAAATTACTTTAGGGGTCAATGTAGGTAAATATTCCATACATGGATCCTCTGGGTGTGGCAATTCATTCGTCAAAAATCATCAAATATGGCGAGCTGCGAAATCAGCACCAAGAAAGGAAATGATATTTCTAGATATTTCCAGGATAAATCATCAAATCAATTCTGGGGAATTTTCCAGCAAGCCATGTTTGACGACACCTGAACTTCTCGCGTCCGATGTTTTTTTTTAGGAAAGGCCTCCCTGAGGTATCACAGATGGTTTGCTGGAATCAATTGCCCCCAAGAAATTCTTGGACAATGTTCCCACTTAAAAACACGTATACATATATATGTAATACATATTATATATATATATCTAATACATGTATATATATAGAATATGGGTGTATATCAAACCTCCAATCAAACCTCCAGTGCTGTTTGATGCAAACAAAAACTTATGATGGTTAGAAATCCCTGCAAAAAATCCTGATCCTCGTGGGGTGCTGTTTGAAAATCGTGGAAATTGATGTCGGGATCAGGTCATCAAATCCTGAAGTTCTTCTTTGACCTGGAAATGCAAAGACAAAGGATTTGCTGAAAAAGTATGAAAAAGTAACTTCCTCCAGACTGTGGCTGTTAGCTCTTTCGAAATCCAAAACCGGATGCTTTAAAACATCATTTTTTCCCCATGGCAAGTGCCATACCTGAGGCTCAATCCACCTAAATCCCCTAATATCCTAATTTTCTCACGCCCCTATGCTTATATATATATAATTATTTGGTTCTATATTGATGACATTATCTCATGGTCCATTCTCCCATTATTTAAAAAAAACAACATCGGCGACCGCCAGAGTTCAAGGCTTTTCATCATGATCAACATCTGCGTTTTTGCCTTTATCATTGCTCCAGGCGGCAACGAGTCGATTTGTGTCAGAAAACCAGCTGGTTGGTGGTTTGGATCATTTTTTATTTTCCATCATATATGGGATAATCCTTCCCATTGACTAATATTTTTCAAGATGGTTAAAGCCACCAACCAGTTGATGATGCTTACCCTCTGGTAAACATACTATAGAAGCGAACTGGAAACATCACAAAATTTTAATCCTAGGTGAATCAACGAACCAAATGGGCAATTGTCTATAGCTATTATATTTTTATATGTCTTAGTTTACCAGAGGTGCCTTGTTTTTATACCCGCAGGGAAACTAATAACATAGCTCCATAGATTCGGGTGAATTCCATTGAATTTACTCTTCCAATCTGACATTACCCGGAGGGTTTTTGTTAATGGGCTTTCCCCCAAAATGGTGTTTTTTCAAAACATATCAACGGCAATTTAAGTGTGGTTCGAAACATCATTTTCAAACGCAGCTATGTGTTGTAGAGAAGTAGGAAAATGATCATCATGATCTCGTTGGGTGTAATATTTCTGAACCACCAGCAGTTCGTGAAGGTTAGTACCCCTCAGCTGAGGCCTTTGTTGTATCCCATGACGGATCCATGGTGCTGGTATATTAATGCTAACATAAAGGGGGTATATTGATGGTAAATGTTACCATATATGGCATACATGGATCCTATGGATATCATCATCTCACGCTAATCGTTGCCACGCTAATACAACTCTCCCATCCGAGGCGTTGCGGCTGAACATCCGCAGGCAGTCATCAATTGGTCGCTGTTGGTGAGCTTGTGCTGCTGTCCTGTTTCGAAACGGGCATCACCAGGATTCCAGGGGATTCCAGGAGTTCCGCAGTAAAATCATCGGGCAAATTTGGCATATGGCCCACGGCGATTTGAAACGGAGATGATGAAATCACGAAACATTTAAGATTGGTTGATTGATTGATTGGTTGGTTTGTTGGTTGATGATTGGATTGAATGAAGCGTGTCTATTTCCTACCAAAAAAAACTTTTTGAGGTATGAAACATGAGCTTCGATTTTTGTTGTGACTTGTCAGTGGGAAATCCACCAGAACCGGAGAATCTTTGGATATAATATAAGGAGGGCCATTTATTTAGGGATTTTTTTTTTAGTTTAGGGATTTTTTTTTGGATTTCTTCCTGCTTACTCTATTGCCTCCTGCAGTGCTTCTCTGCTTCTTTGCTTCTATTCCTTTTTTTGCTTTTTTTGCTTTTCTTGCTTTTCTTTGCTTTTTTGCTTTTTTGCTTCCCTTGCTTTTCTTTGCTTTTTTGCTTTTTTGCTTTTTTGCTTTTCTCGCTTTTCTCGCTTTTCTGCTTTTCTTTCTTTTTTGCTTTTCTGCTTTTCTTTGCTTTTTTGCTTTTCTTGCTTTTCTTTGCTTTTTTGCTTTTTTGCTTTCCTTGCTTTTCTTTGCTTTTTTGCTTTTCTCGCTTTTCTGCTTTTCTTTGCTTTTTTGCTTTTCTTGCTTTTCTTTGCTTTTTTGCTTTTTTGCTTTTCTTTGCTTTTTTGCTTTTCCATGAGGTGTGGAGCAACATCTTCTATCCATCTATATCCATCTATATCTATCTATATCTATCTATATCTACGTATCTATATCTATCTATGTCTATCTATATCTGTATCTATATCTACATCTATGGCTGTATCTATATATCTATATATCTATATATATCATATATCTATATAATTATCTATATATCTATATATCTATATCTCTATATATATATATATCTATATATATATATCTATATATATCTATATATATATCTATATATATATATATCTATATATATATCTCTATATATCTCTATATATATCTATATATTTCTATATATCTCTATATATATCTATATCTAGATATCTATATACATATATATCTATCTATCTATATATCTATCTACCTATCTATCTATCTATCTATCTAATTATCTATCTATCTATCTATATCTATCTATCTATCTATCTATATCTACATCTATGGCTGTATCTATATATCTATATATCTATATATATCATATATCTATATAATTATCTATATACCTATATATCTATATCTATATATATATCTATATATATATATATCTATATTTATATCTATATATATATATATCTATATATATATATGTCTCTATATATCTCTATATATATCTATATATATATATATATCTATATATTTCTATATATCTCTATATATATCTATATCTAGATATCTATATACATATATATCTATCTATCTATATATCTATCTACCTATCTATCTATCTATCTATCTATCTATTATCTATCTATCTATCTATCTATATTTCTATATCTCTATATATATACTATATATCTATATATCTATATAAATATCTCTATATATCTATATCTCTCTCTCTATATATATTTATACCACCATATATCTATATATCTGTATATATCTATATTTCTATATGTATATATACATATATCTTTATATCTATATATCTTTAAATCTATATATCTATTTATCTATTTATCTATATATCTATATATATATATATATATATATATATCTACCTAAAAGGTTTGCATTATCATGCGGATGATATTCAAACCCCAAGCCAACCCTGAACCACACCTTATATAAATAGATCTTAAACCAACTCGATGATAACATCAAATGAAACTATTGTGCATCGTTGTGCCTTAACCTACATTCCACATGTTTCCAAGGTGCATGTCGTGTAGTATATACACCTTGAGTATCACATTCAACCTAGCACCTTGCATGTGAAAATAGGTGTTTCCAATCTGCTTTGGGGGGGAGGCGCTGCGCCCTCCCCCCAATCCCCCCCTCCCGCCAAGCTTGCACACATTTCAATACACTACCCCTCCCGCTTTTTTTTTATTTAAATTCAAGCTTGCACACATTTCAATACACTACTTTGGTTAGATATATATATATATACATTGTATATATATATATATATTGTATATATATATTGTATATATATATATTGTATATATATATATATATATTGTATATATATATATTGTATATATATATATTGTATATATATATATTGTATATATATATAACAACACTAACAACACTAACAACACTAACACTAGCAACACTAACAACACTAACAACACTAACGGTAACAACAACAACAACAACAACAACAACAACACCACCAACACCAACACCAACAACAGTAACAGTAACAACAAACAACTGTTGGAATGTCAGCCTTCAGCTCCAAAATCCTGCAAGTACTGTGAGGAATGTAGCTGTAAAATGTTGCACATACGGTGGAAATGCAGATTCCAGCTCAAAAATGCTGCAAAGAGCATGGAAAATGGACAGAACATGCTGCAAACTGTTGCAAATACCGTGGAAAATACAATGGAAAATGAGAGGTTCGAACTCAAAACCGTTGCACATACCGTGGAAATGGCAGTTTCCAGCTCCAAAATGCTGCAAATAGCATGGAAAATGGTGAGAACCGGAAATCCAAAAAAAATTCCCCAAACTAAAAAAAAAAAATCCCCAAACAATTTCCTACCCATAATATAACATATCTGGTTGGTGGTTTGGAACATTTGGATTATTTTTCCATATATTGGGAATAATCATCCCAACTGACTCGTATTTTTCAGAGGGGTTGGTTGAAACCACCAACCAGATATGTATTCTGTGTTTTTTCTTGAGCCCTTCAAGCAAATCTCAGATGTTCATACTTTTTTCTGATACATCATATAGATAAACATCCCGGTGGATTGGTATGGACGTCCAATTTCAATCAATTTTACACGTCACGTCCCGTGTTCTGCATGGATGGTCAATTTTCTTACCGAATTCCAGTACATCTGGGATTTTCAATGTGTTTGGTACATTCAATGGTTCAAAATTTGTCCCAGTTGGTACGGGCTCCTGTGCGAAACCACGGCACCAGACATCACCAGACACTTCTTCCTGAGAGGGGTCACTTTTGGGCAAAAGTAGCGGCCAGTTTCGGTTGCCAACTGGTTGCCCTAAGCTCCGGTGTCACGCGCGGCATGTCCAAATCGTTGCATTTCGTTGGCCCGTGGCAGCCCTCAGCAAGTGTCAATAGTTCCAGTTTGAACCTGAAAGGATTTGCCCCTAGTTCGCCAGTGGGCGCCTTTGGAGATGGACCACCTAAAATACCTGGTTGGTGGTTTGGAACATGTTTTATTTTTCCATATATTGGGAATAATCAAATAATCATCCCAACTGACTTTCACTCCATCATTTTTCAGAGGGGTAGGGCGAAATCACCAACCAGATACCCATGTTGAACATGCCATGTTGATTGCTTACGAAAACGGTAGAAGCTACCTGATTTGATGAGGGGATGAACATCAAGTCATCCAGTCGTACCTCAAAGGGTAGCCAGCAAAACCCATCAGATTCGTGGCATGGGTAAACGTTTACATGGCGAAGTGGTTTCAATCACATGTCTTTACTACGGTAAATCATCTATATAGATCCTACCCTAAGGATCCATGTATGGAATATTTACCTACATTGACCCCTAAAGTAATTTAAAATAATCCCAATGTAGGTAAATATTCCATACATGGATCCTTAGGGTATATATAAATGACCTTTTTCGCTGGTGATGTGAAAAACTAGCAGAGGCTAGTCATTGCTTTATTAAAACTGTTGTTTTTCCCATGAAGATCCAGGGTCACGGTGGCCTCCCGCCAGGACGCTGCTTCTATGGGTGCAGGCTGCCAGATCTCTGGGTATCGTCTCAGCGTTATAAAATCGGCGTTGTTGGATTTACTATTTAGATATTTTAGATAATGTACTAATTCAATTAGATATACAATTTTATGGTACCATTTGATGTATCTTATGGTAGTTATAACCATTAGTTACCCTCTGGTAAATAAACATGTTGACCCTGAAAATCACCCATTTTAAATGGAAACTAGATGAAACTAGTCTTCCAACCCCGACGACTGCCAGGGTCTATGTTAATTTACTGGAGGGTATAAAATGATTGAACTTGGAAATACATATTTCGGCCTGTATTGGGGTGTTAAACATAAGCGTTGAACTATTAAGAAATGGCGGTGAATGAGTCATATTCAATGTTTGGGGCTGAAAACCATGTCGAATTTCCTTGCGAAAAACAGCTCTGAAGCGCGCTTGGTCCAACGAATTCCTGCTCATGAATGGTGAATTTTGTGGACTACCAAAGATTGACCATGATAGTGGGATAGTTAACTGATAGTCTGGATGGTTGCGATATTCTCTTTACCGGTTGGTAACTTTTTTCGGATTCCTATGAACCACTGTAAAGAATGATTCGTTGGGATAAACATGGATGTGCACCATCTACCAACTGGTGCTGGATTTCGCAACCATCCAAGGTATCACTGTAACAATTATGGTTCTTTTTTGGGGATGGATTGGAGATATAAACCATGATCTTGGGATGTTTTTCCAGCCGTGAAATTCCAGCCGTCTTTCCTCTAGGAATCCCTAGGAATTCTAAAGTGATTCTCAGGATTGGGTAAATCTATGGAAATCTATGAGTGCTCGGGGGATAGATTGGTAACTATTACTCGGATGTAATTGGATGTACCCTCTGGTAAACGTTAACATAACAAACTATGGAAAGATCCACCATTTTGTTGCTGGGTAAATCAACCATTTTGGAACATTTTTGATTTTTCCATATATTGGGGATAATCATCCCAACTGACTAATATTTTTCAGAGAGGCTGAAACCACCAACCAGCTATGTTAAACTAGCGGAGGGTAATTGGTATCTGAATACAATTGCTTTCCATCACCTTGCCGGCAGGCAACCGTTAGTGATTAGTAATCGGTAAGTACAACTAGAAAATTAGGAATTCCATATTCTCAACTGTAGAATTCCCAACTGTAGTAATTAGTAACATATTGGCTTCTATGAACTTTTGTGGTCACTGATGATTTTTTTAATGAATTTAAATGGTTAGCTTACACATTTGGATAAGTTAGACCCCACACGTCGCGACGTCATTGTGAATAATTGTGAATGTAAGGGCAACTATCCCCACATAGCCTTATTTCAAGTTAGTGTAATTATTACGATTCATCCAGAATCCCATTCCATGTTGGTTGAGTGTTGTGCAACAAGTGGGTTAGTGTCCATCCCCAATTAATCAGGTAGCCAATCAACCCCCATTCAGTAGCCAATCAACAGGCTTATCCAGATCTTAATGCCATCCGGTCTAATATAGTTGAGATATAAACAAAACCAACCATTTTATGCGGAGTAAGGACATAGGTGGAAAAGGTAAGTTGTTATATAAGCACTATAAGCACTATACATGCAAATTACCCTCCCCAAAATCAAGATAGACCCTCCTGAACAGGGGGTTGGAAATTACTTTCCACTAAAAAATTGTCTATGTTCTATGTTCAGGGTCTGGATGGTAAACCATGCTTAACCCATATTTCTGGGCTAAATAAATAGTTTTATATAAATAGTTTTCCACTAGGAAAACCCTTCATTTGGCTGAATTTTTTTGGAGGGTACCTAGAAATTCTCCGAGTAAGTGTTTCATAATCCATATAAAAGCCATGTAATCCGTATATAACTGTTTTTTTTTTTGCCACTGAGTGGGATGCACACCCAGCAATTTGCCAAACTGAACTGCTCAACCATTTTTCGCCAGAACTGCTTTGCAGATCCTGGCTGGCTTCAGTGGGGGCACCTCAGATCCCCGCTTCGTGCAGCACTTCGCGCAGGGCGGGCATGATTGGGACGTTGAGTCGCCGAGTCACCTGATGTTCCCTTTGGTTTATCCATCAGAACTAGGGAATCTACTGGGAATAGCTAGAGTTTATGGTAGATATTGATACTTATTTATATGTATATGTATATATAATTATATATATATACATAAATGTGTATATATATATATATATACATATTCTTCATGTTTGATCAAATTTAATCCTTATCATATCCCTTAAAAATCCAGCCATCTCCCGGCTCCAGCGATGAACCGATGGTTCACCGCGAAGCGAGGCCTCAAACCATCTTCCCACAGAACTTTCTCCTGGGCAAGGATCCCACCAAGTGCTGCCCTCGAGACCCGGTGCCGTATATGACAAAATATATATAGCATAAATTGTATTAATGTATACGTTATGTATTTAACATGTATTATTTTGGCAATATGGCATTTTGTGTGTATATATAATTATATATATATGTAATATAATTATATATACATATATATATATATATATTATGTATATATATATATACATATTATACTTATGAGTGCATAGTATACACTACATGTATACAATAAAACATATACATACAATGGCATGATTTTAGATCTTCTAAGTCTGTCTGAACATAGGGAATAGAACCACCCCATTTCTCAGCTAAGCAGCCTCAAACTTGGCCGGGACCGTCACTGGATTGAATCTATCCTCGGGTAATCACATAGCGATAGCCCCGAAGTAAATGGGGTGTCCACAAATGGGGATGCCCCAATAGCTGGATGGTTTACAAGGGAAAATCCCAATCTATAAATCTGGGTAAATTATAACGACCTCACTGCGACCTCACTGCGACCTCACTGGAAATCATGGTTAGTAAGAAGAATCATCCCCAAATGGCCTTAATTCAGGTTAGTGAAATATTATAATTTACCCAGAATGGATGATAACTAGGGGTACCCCCTCCACTTAGGAAACCTCCAAAAATGGGAGGTTTTTCCACCAGCCATTGCCAGCTTGGATTTTGAGGGTAGCCTCCACAGTAACCTGGGATGAGTTCAGGGTCGTTGTTTCAATACTACCCTCTGGTAATGACTAACAGTTTGCGAACTTGAAAATGGCCCAGTCGAAAGATTTGATTTTCCCATAAAACTATGGAACATGGCCCATTTATGGTTGATTTTCCCAGCTACAAAATGGTGGATCTTTCCATAGTTTTTTGTAAACCTTTACCAGAGGGTAAGTCACGGTCCAAGACTTGGATACCCTGACTGACTGGAAAAAATTGGACACCTCCAAATGACCGGGGTAAGATTGGAAAAATAGACAAAACTATGTCGCTAGAGAACGCTTCAACTGGTGGAAAAAAATCGCAGTTCCGTGTAGTTCCAAAACGCCTGATATTCATGAATTGTCCTCCGTATCAATAGACTTCCCAGAGATCTGTTTCGCATTTTTTTCATGGTCAACCCATTGCCATTTGCACCATCCCCAAGTCATCACCATGTTGATGGGTGCTATGTTTATCATCCCCAGTCACGCTAGTTGCTTGTGGTAGCCAGGGTGATCACATGAAAAAACTGCTTGGGCAGGCACAATTGGATGACTCATAGATAGACAGATCGATGAATATAATGTTTTTCGATAAACACATGTATATATTGAATTATATATAGATATGATACAGATCTAATGATGAAATTATATATATATATTATTATATATTTGTATACAATTTATGTAGATACTATATGATACTATGTGGTAGTATATATATATATACACATAGAGGATGACCTTCGACCGAATCTCTCCGTGAAAAGTTTTACGGCTCAAGTCTCACCATCGCGTAGTTCGACATGAGCCAATTCGCCTTCGAACAGTGAGGCCGCGGAGGGAAGTTTAGCCTGCGAAAATGATCTAGCCTCTGGTAAACCGTTAACAAAAAACTATGGAAAATCACCATTTTTAATGGGAAAACTCACTATAAATGGCAATTTTCAATAGCAAAACGTTAGTTTACCAGAGGGTAGAAAATGTCCTGATTTTTGATCGAAGGTATGGATTTATCTAATTATCTAATAGATGATCTACTAATTGATCTGGGTATATTTCATAACGACCGAACACTGTTCTCCCGAAGCCTGGAATCATGGTTAATAAATGTTAATAAGGGAAACCATCCCCAAGATAGCCTTAATTCAGGTTAGTGAATTATTATAATTTACCAAGATTGATGGTGGGTAAACTCCACATCTTTGTTAGTTCGTTTACAGGAGGGTTTTTTTGTTCATCAAGCATAATGGGGACACATATTATAGCATTTGTCAATATAGCTATGGAAGCCATGGCCCATTTAGTTCGGTGATTTGTCCGTAAAAGATAAATTGATTTTCCATAATGGGATAGACCAGCAACAATCGAACTTGTGTCTAAAACATCTAGGAGTTGCTTCCATTTTACAATTACACCTGGGAAAAATGATCATGAAACGAGGAGAAATGGGGAGTAGCCTCCCTTCCCCCGTTCATATTATATAAACATTCTTAAAGACCCTCATTGTATGGTCGCGAACATGTGAAAACTCATCCCCATCCACCAGAAAACTACCGAAATTCTGCGCAAGTCCATGCCATAGACGTCGTTTTTTTTTGGTAACACGGATGGGTTTTTACAGCATTGATCCCTCCCAGCCACTTGAATCACACACAACTCGTCTGGCGACAGCCGAGAGTTGTGAAGAAATTGTGGCGACCATCCCCAACATCAAAAAAAAACCAGCCTCCAGTATGATTACCCTCTGGTTAATGATGATGAATGGTTAATAATGGTTAAACAAAATGATGGTTAATGATGGTTATATTGAGATACACTCTGGTTATTTGTTACATAGCCATGGTTTTTCGATGGCCCTAATCGAAATATATGCTTTACCGTTCTTAATAGCATGGTGGATCTTTCCATGGCTATGTTAAATAACCAGATGGTGATTATCATTGAACATAGCTATGAAAATTCCTGCACAGTGGCCCATGTATACTAGGTCAATCTTGGATGGGTAGAAACTAATCCGCTATAGTCTTTTGGTATCTTTTGGTATCAATGGGATTTTCTACGTTCAGCAGCTAAGAATTTTTTTTTTTTTGCAGGGTATCTGAGATTGTCCATGAATATATGATAATATATGATTTACCCCAAAAATGATGATTTTCCAGCTGGCTATGTTTTTCATTGCCAGAGAGTAAGCAACACAAATATTAGCGGATCATTCATTGTCAGAGAACTAACAAATGAGGCGTACCCTCTGGTTATGACTAACATAGCCATGGAAAATGGTCTTATACTGTAGATGGTTTACCCATTAAAAATGGTGATTTTCCATGGTGAACTGTTAGTCATAACCAGATGGTAGGAAAAATGGCGTGTCATTTACTCCCCCCCCCGGTTCCAACGGGGGTGGGCCTGGAAGAGGCTACTTTCGGGGATGGTTTCTCACAGCAGGGGATTTTTCAAGTTGAACGACCGGCTCCCGGAAAATCCCCATGGAAAATCCGGCATGGAAAATCCCCAAGAAATGATGAAACATGGAGGGTTTTAACTAGTTTTAACGGTTAAAATGTTGAGAAAATCATCTAACCATTGTGTTCTTTTTCTGAAAAGCCAAGTTTTAAGTTGAACGAACTTATGCAATTTGCTGCCCGTGGACCCACAGCAAGAAATGACAGGTTTTGAAATTGAAAAGATTCTTCGTTTACCCACGCTTCACTGGATTATTCCGTTGATCCTATCCTATCTGGTTGATGGTTTGAAACATTTTATATTTTTCCATATTATATTGGGAACAATAATCCCATTTCACTAATATTTTTCAGAGGGGTTGAAACCACCAACCAGTAAAGTTGGATGAAAGTTTGTCACTATTACCCTCTGGTAAGCTAACAGTTTGCTATTGAACATGGCCCATAGAAATAGTTTATTTATCCATTAATGGTGATTTTCAATAGCTAAATCTTAGTCATTACCAGAGGGTATGGGGAAGGAAATCCAACCATGGGCCTCTCATTTTCCAGCAATTTTCCATTCCATTCACGAAGGGTATGATGTTATCCCCTGACATGAGTTTCTTTGAAAACATGGTACCCCCAGATCCACATATATATATATATTTAATCACATAGATATCATAGATCATCGTCCCATCAAAATATGTTTTGAACACATGAGGTACCCTCTGGTAAACGTTAACAAAAAACTATGGAACGATCACCATTTTGTCATGGGAAAGCTCACTATTTCGACTGGGCCATTTTCAATAGCTATATACATCAATTTTTGCATCATTTCCTGACAACGAAAAATACGAAGTATCTCATGAAATTCATCGGTTCAAACTATCCCCTCTGGTATCAATGCAGTTGTTTTCATCGTGTTTTTTCATGCTTTTCATGGTATAATTATAATCCCAAATTTGGTTTTCAAAACCATGGTATATCCCAAATTTGCTATTCATGGTAATATTTCATGGTATATCCCAAAAATGGTGTAAAACCACACTTCATGTTTTTTCCATGGTTTTGTTCACTTTTTGTTGTTATCACAGGCGGCCGATGCAAGCTGCTGCTGGAGGGCGCTCCGTTTCGTGTGTGCTCGGCAGACGAGGTGCGTGCGTGGGAGGAGACACGCAGCGCGAAGGTCCAACGGGCATTGGAAGCCAAAGAGCGACGCCTGACTTGCGCCATTTTCGTCGGCTGGGGAGGTGAGAAAATTGCGGTAAAGCCATGGGTTAAAAAGCATCCCCACTGGTTGGTGGTTTGGAACATGACTGGATTATGACTTTCCATTCAGTTGGGAATTTCATAATCCCTCAACTGACTTTCACTCCATGATTTTTCAGAGGGGTAGGGCTCAACCACCAAGCAGATTATTATTAACCATCATTAACCATATATTAACCATATATTAAGCATCCCCATGTTTTTCTCCATTTTTCGTGGGGATTCCAAACATCCAAACAATTTTTGTCACCCAATATTATTCAGTCATCCCCTGGATGGACTCAGTTGTGCTGTTCTTGATGTTGTTGAAATGGACAATTGTCATAAAATTGTAACCGTAATATATCTTAATAGGGACTTAATATGGGTTAATGGGACTTAATATGGGTTAATGGGACTTAATATATATTAACAGGGACTTAATATGGTTCTGCGACTGGTGGTTTCAAACATGGCTTTTGAATTTTCCCATTTCATATATGGGATATATAATCCTTCCCATTGACGAACTCCATCATTTTTCAAGATGGTTGAAACATGTTGAAACCACCAAGCAGATAAGCATGCAATCTTTACCAGCAAAGATTGACCATGCAAGTATTCGATTTTTCTTGGCCGCCCGTCCCAATGGACTATTCTCTTGCGACTCTTTCAGGGTTAGATTACCAACGATGCGCTTTGTTGAATTCAAATTTGGCGAATGGAGTTTTCCGAAGTGTAGGGGGTACCCCTATAGTTATCATCCATTTTTGATTTTCGGATTTTCCATGAAATAAACCATGAAATAAACCATCCAGCTATGTTTAGGTGCCCCCATGAAACTGGAAACCAACCCTCATGGAGTGGAGTTTTACCGGCGAATCCCAGCCAGGAAACTGTGGGGGAAATTTTCACTAGGAGAAATGGAGAAGTTCAGAGAAATTCATGTAGGATGGCCCCCCCAAGTGATGTTTGTTGGTTTATACAGCCCATTAACATCCATATATGTATATATATATATATATTATATATTAAGTATAGTTATATCTACCATAAACCATAGAAATCAGCCACTTATAAGACACCTGAACGCTATCGAACTGGCCGGATCCTTTTTCGTTTTAACTGGGCTTTATTTTATGGGATTCAGTGGCGGTGAGTGATGTCCACCTCGGAACAAAACAGAAAACTTCACCATTAGGGTTTATGACCTGACATTGGTGAATTATTACTATACGGCTACAATCCCTAAGGATCCATGGTGCTGGAATATTTACCAACCAGTTGGGATTATTTTGAAAATTACTGTAATGGGGTCAATGTAGGTAAATATTCCAGCACCATGGATCCTCTGGGATTACGGCTACAATTTTTCATGACTAACATGCTATCCTGATTTTATCCTGTATATCTAGAGTAGCTGACATATAAAGTTCTGTTTGTAGTGGGATCCTAGTGGGTTCACATTAGCCCAAAGTTCCAATTTTTCAATATGCCAAAGAGTTGCCTGAGCTCAGCAGATGGGGAGCCAGCTGGCATGCCTGGCAGAACTAGGAACTCGTGAACTCACAACGGGGATGTTCTACCCACCAACGGGGCGGCAAGGAAACATTCATGTTGTGAGAAGTCATGTATGTTAAAGAACAACTAACCACTTGGCATAGAGAAATAAAACGCAATTTCTATGCCAAAAGATCTAAAAGTTTCTATCAATCGATTTTCAGAAGCCCAGACTTCTGTCTTTGCTGATGCGTTTCGCGTTTCGGGAACGAGCGCGCTTTGTTTGGGCATCCCATGAGATCCGTGCGGTCATTGTTGATCCAATAAAAAATATCCATGAAGAAATCCCAGTAGAATCACAGGAACAACATCTTAATTTATGGTTTTTATTAAATCCCAATCGATCCCATGAGATTTTCTCCCACTACCATCACATGAAACATCCCAAGTTTCATCCTCAACTTGATGGTAAAATCCCCTTGAGAGTTGTGTATCAAATTGTTCGAGCCTCTAAGCAACAGTCCACAACAGACTTTCCCACGATTAGCGGGAGATCAAATGCTTACAGTATTCCTTGTCACATCTATACACATAGTCTATGTCCCATTGATATGGCATATGACATATCCCACTAATGCTTATATCAAAAATTGCTAGTGACACATCTATACTAAGTACATATCACTACATAAATGAATATCATATTATCATAGATTATCAATGATCATTTTGTTTGAATTGTATATAATCTAAAGTTGTTGTGGGTGCATTTGCACCCCTGGTACCGAGAATTGGATAGTCACCCAATTCGCAACGTTGGTTCAGATTAGTGTCACCTAAACTCTGGTCTTATCCTGTCGTTGTTTCGCAAGTGGTCGTGACGCCCGATTTGTGGGAGTCACATCCCCAAACATCCTCGTCTATGATCTTCCAGCCATCTCAGACATATCCAAACAGTCATTCCTTCCAATCCCAAGACATGATGTTTGTGAACTGCCATGAATTGCCCAGAATGTGTTGCGGCCTTTTCTCCCTACCTCTTGCGGTGTTTCAAGACGCGACGCGCAAGCGTCTTGTTGCCCAAGTCCCGAGCCAAGGAGAGCAGGCGAAGCAGCAGGATGACTGGATGAAGCTGGGCGGTGAAAACCATGACCAGCATCCCAATGCCATCATCCCACAGCCATGAAGCCATGACCATCATGGACCATGACTTTCAAAACGCCGTGACTTTCATTCCCCATGTGGCTTTCAGGTTTATCAAATGTTTATCATGTGGTGTCCTACATTGTTGCATTCAAGATGTCAGGAAATCATTCAAACAATGCGGATGACTTTGTAAAATCGTGTGATCTAGTGCGATTTTATCCAAGTAAGCCATGGCAAAAAACATGGCAAACATAGATGGCACTGAGTCCAACACCCCCAGTTGTGATAATTGTTGCCCTCAGCAACACAAAATGGGGTAGATTCACCTGTATGCGAGAATGAAGAAGTTAAGAAGTTGAACATTTTAGCCATGAAATTGATGCAAATGTTGGTTGTCTATTGTGGAATGAGCCATTCGGACATTTATCGATGGGGATGCCACGGCGGCTCCACTAGTGGCAGGAGAATTTCCCCAAGAAAAGGAGGTTTCTAGCTGGGATATCATAGCAAAATAGGAGCACAGTTCTGGACACATCTATGATACCCTCTGGTAAACGTTAACAAAAAACTATGGAACATCACCATTTTTCATGGGTAAATCCACTATAAGTCGCCATTTTCAATAGCGATTTTGACATAACCAGAGGGTATAAATGGAGGAAACCGAGCTGGGAGAATTTTCGAGCCACGAACTTGGCTACTGGAGGTAGGACCCGGTCTACAGACAATTGCTGGGACAAAAAAATGGTTCGGTAATTCCAAATTCCTAAGTTTAGGGGGTCTCTGGTAAGTTAACATAGCTGAAAATGACCATAGAAATAGTGGATTTTCCCATTAAACATGGTGATTTTCCATAGTTACCCCCAGTCATCATCTATTTATAGATGGATTGCCCATGATTTCCCCCCCCCCAAAAAAACATCCATTTTGGGATACCCCCATTTGTGGAAACTCCCATATAGGCCTATCGTTCATCATAAATGAGGGGGCACATACTACTTTAAGCCGAATCTCACTTCTTTGCAGGGTATCGAAGATGAAACATGTACAGTTCACAGATATGAATTTGCGATATACTGAACTCTTTATTATCCATGAAATACAGTTTCTCAAGTCTTACAAGTTGTTTGAAAGATCAGCATGAACAAAGTCTTGGTAAGTAGTTGGTAGGCGGCTGATAGAACGCCGCCTGCTTTTCTGCGTTTTTCTGTTTCTCCTCTACTTTTGGTCACGCTTTCTGGTTCTTTTTCTGGGGTGGGGTGGGGTGGGGTGGGGTATTAACGTCCTGTTCCGAGTGCGTGGAACATGCTCCTTTCTAAGACGCTCTTGATGTTACGCTGTGCACGGTTCCCTGGGGTGGGGTGGGGTATTAACGTCCTGTTCCGAGTGCGTGGAACATGCTCCTTTCTAAGACGCTCTTGATGTTACGCTGTGCACGGTTCCCTGGGGTGGGGTGGGGTGGGGTATTAACGTCCTGTTCCGAGTGCGTGGAACATGCTCCTTTCTAAGACGCTCTTGATGTTACGCTGTGCACGGTTCCCTGGGGTGGGGTGGGGTGGGGTATTAACGTCCTGTTCCGAGTGCGTGGAACATGCTCCTTTCTAAGACGCTCTTGATGTTACGCTCTGCACTTTTCTCTAAGAACTTTTGACACGCTCTTGATGTTACGCTCTGCGCTTTTCCCTAGGAACTTCTGACACGCTCTTGATGTTACGCTTTGCACTTTTCTCTAGGAACTTCTGACACGCTCTTGATGTTACGCTTTGCACTTTCCCCTAGGAACTTCTGACACGCTCTTGATGTTACGCTTTGCACTTTTCCCTAGGAACTTCTGACACGCTCTTGATGTTACGCTTTGCACTTTTCCCTAGGAACTTCTGACACGCTCTTGATGTTACGCTTTGCACTTTTCCCTAGGAACTTCTGACACGCTCTTGATGTTACGCTTTGCACTTTTCCCTAGGAACTTCTGACACGCTCTTGATGTTACGCTTTGCACTTTTCTCTAGGAACTTCTGGCACGCTCTTGATGTTACGCTTTGCACTTTTCCTTAGGAACTTCTGACACGCTCTTGATGTTACGCTTTGCACTTTTCCTTAGGAACTTCTGACACGCTCTTGATGTTACGCTTTGCACTTTTCTCTAGGAACTTCTGACACGCTCTTGCTGTTACGCTTTGCACTTTTCTCTAGGAACTTCCGACACGCTCTTGATATTACGCTTTGCACTTTTCCCTAGGAACTTCTGACACGCTCTTGATGTTACGCTTTGCACTTTTCTCTAGGAACTTCTGACACGCTCTTTCTGTTACGCTTTGCACTTTTCCCTAGGAACGTCTGACACGCTCTTGATAGGATTCTACTTCTTTTATTTTACCTATTTACCATTTTACTTATTAGTTTTACTATCTTATTTATATTACATAGCATTCTATGTCCCAGGTTTATGTAAGGGAAGCTTTGGTTCCAAGCTGCACCCTGAAATCGATACTTTGATCAAACAATGGTTGTGCAGAAATTCGGCACCTGGCGCCAATCCTATCGAAGTGTATCAAAATTTAACTCACGTCCTGCCAAGCTTGTGATAAAAAGAAATGAACACTTACACATAAAACATTGCAAAAACGAAGTAGTTTTTCGCAGGATTTGAAAGGGTCCAAAAAATGGACGAAAGCAAAAAACCCTGAGAAAACACAGGGAAAGTGAACTCGCAACAGTTGGAAAAACAGGCGGCGTTCTATCAGCCGCTTTCCAAGTAGTTTCAGAGTATATGTACGTATATATATATATTGTATATATGTAGTATGGGTTGACTCATGAATTATAGCCTATGAACTTTAAGTGATGATCATAAGTATTCCGAACATTATCTGGTTGGTGGTTTGGAACATGAATTTTATTTTTCCATATATTGGGAATTTCATAATCCCTTAACTGACTTTCACTCCATGATTTTTCAGAGGGGTAGGTCAACCACCAAGCAGATTATTATTATATAACCATCATTAACCATATAATAACCATCATCATTAACCATACGTATATTAACAGTATATTAACCACAATGGTACGTCAACCACCAACCAGATTTTTATTGACTCAAATCACTATTCTTAAGTTTGACAATCGCGAGTCCAATCAGCCAAGTCATCGGCCCCCAGAAACACAGCGACTGCTGCATGGAGGGTGAAATTTCCACAGATCGTGTCCAGAAAGGTACCATGAAAATCACCATGAATCACCATGAACTTCACCCAAGTGTCGTGGTAAATAAACCTTTGCTTGGGACTTTTTCTAAGTCGCGTTGTCGAATTTATGCATCATAGCTTTTTAGAATGAATAGAATGAATACTAAACAGTTACAATTGAATAATCCTGCAAATATACCACCATGCACGGAACGGTGGGGCCTCCTAGCTAATCTGGGGCAATAATTTGCTTGAAAAGTAGGATCAAGTAGGTGTACCCTCTGGGTATTTAACATAGCTATGGAAAATGGATCATTTGTAAAACCTTCATGATGATTTACCTCTTAAGAATGGTGAATTTCCACTTCGCTACGTGAAAAATCACCAGAGGGTATATTATATAATGTATATTCGATAGATCTAAACAATTCTACACAGTTATCTTCATACCTTTTGGTAAACTAACATAGCTATTGAAAATGGCCCAATCGAAATAGTTGATTTACCCATGGAAACATGGTGGATCTTTCCAGTTTGTTATGTGAGTTTACCAGAGGGAACATACTTTTTTTTTCATCCTGGGATATGGTGAACGGACAGGGGTCTTGGAGTCTTGGACTGCACTGCAAACTACGATTGTTACCAGCCCTCCCTTGGAACTTGCATTGAATTTGGGAGTGAATCAAGCACACGAGATTCTCCAAGCACATTCGTGCCTGCCTTTTGCAACCGACCGCCATCAAGTAACTCCATGCACTGAGCTGGTGCCGTCATCAGCAATTGTCGCAAGCGCATCACTGAGCCCCGAGAAGAAAGGGTTGTTGTTGCACATGCCAGCCCACGACCTGGTGGGGAGTTTCTTGTCAGTCATTCCACCACTGGAGCTGAAGGGGAAATGCCTGGATGGAGATGCGCCCAACCAGCTTTTTCAGCAGCTGCACCCAAAAAGCCCACATTGCATCAGCATCCGAATGCCCAAAGCTCCGTAGCAAGGTTGCACAGGACGCTTTTCTTGAAGGCACAGATCCGTCAAGAGCCAACTGTACCGACAACTGCCCCAGGACTGAATGAAGCCACTGAGGCCTGTGAACCGAAACCTGGCCCCACTGAGGTATGAGTCATGGATGGGGACATCCAAATTGTCAAGGGCCCCACCAAGCCACTTGACCTAGGTGAACAGCCACCATCGGAACCTACCACCAGGTACGCTGAGGGGGCAACCACAGGCGCATCGGAACCTATACGGTACAAAAAAATCACCTTTGTCAGAGGTAATTTTTTGGTGGCCGACCCTGCTGAGAGCCAATGCATTCGTACTTTGAACAAACAGCCAGCGGAGGAGACGCAAGTACTCCCCTCGTGCCCCTTCCCTTTTCATGCCAAGCCCGGTGACTTACCAACATCACCGGGCCCCGCCCATGTCACTGCACATACAAGTGCACCCCTTGCCAGGGAGCACTTTGGGAATGACCCCATCGCAGGTGAAGCGGGAGATGAGCTTGATCCCACAAGACGCAAGCGCTCTCCCCATGCCCATACCCTTTTCAGGCCATGCTGGGTGACTTCCAACCGCACTCGGCCCCCCCCTTTCTGGTAGGCATGTATGTGAGGACATCAGTGATTGCCAAGCCAAGAGATACCATAGATCTGCACCATCCAGATTAGACCTGCTTCAGCTAAAGAAGGCATGGGTCGCCCATGATGACTTGGACTGTGCTTCAAGGTTCCACCAAGCAAATCTGTTTCCCTTTTTGATGTTGCCAACATTGAATGGCCATTGTGAAGAATGGGCAAAACATGTACGGCATTGGGTCCACCAAGCATCCGTAGGAGTAGCTGAGGGTCGTTACGTCCTTTCTGCGATTTGGGCTGATTCCCATTGGTCACCAATTTGCATCGTGCCCCGCTGCCACGAGGTGTAATTTCTCACCACGGAAGGGAAACAAGCCCTACTGACCAGAGCCAACACTTTGGATTTTGAACTGATTTGTGTTAGCCAACCTGCAGCGACTCTTGAAAACGACTGTGGATTCAGAGCAGTAGCATGGCTGGTGGACGCACTGCAAGCTGGGCCACTGAGGGGGGACCAAACTCGCACTCGCATCCCAGAGAAGTTTGCCAGCGCACTTCGCAAAGTTTTTGAGAACTTCCTGAACGCCACCGATGCTGCGAAGTGTATCATACACCCCTGCACTCTTAGCTTGGGAGGAACAGGAGCACCTGAATTGCATGAACAAGTCAAACAAATCCTCACAGACCGTGGGGTGGCAGCATCGCGCATCGAGGAAAGGACCAAGATTGTCATTGAGAGAATAGGACGACAGCCACTTTCACGAGATTTCAGGTCCTCTGACTCTGACCCCTGGAAAGAACTGAAGCACTTGGCAAATTTTCTCTCTCCAAAACTCCAACTTGTCTTCCCCAGTGAAATGCAAGCGGCCACTGAGCGCAGACTCAATCAGGACAAGAGCTTCGGTAGCAAAAAGAACAAAGCCAAAGGGGACAAGGCCGTGAAAAAGCCAATCATGCTCAACGCTGAGGACGTGAGTGTTCCTGACGGAGTTTTCTGTGACTGTTCAGGACAAAGTTTGTCACAAATCTCCATAGGACATAGGACAAATGGGCCAGATGCGAGAGGGGTGGTGATTGTCCAAGCTGCAGGGGCGCTGCCCTACCTCAGAGGTGGGCCAACCACTTTCGAAGGTGCGTTGGCCATGATAGTAGTCAACCACCAAGACCCGTTGATCCATGACATTGGACAGCTCATCCGTTTCCCTGCCACATGTGAACGCACTGGAGAAGCAATCCTCCACCAATCCTCCTTGCAGCAAAGCTCATCCAACTGGGGAACATTGTAGGTTAGCAGGATCATACCCAAGCTGCACACCAAGGTAGACGAAGTTTCCAACCTTGTCTTGCGCACAGTGACTTATAGGGATGAATTGGAAGGACTGTCATGGAGTGCATTCATCTCAAGGCCGATCCGACATATCATAGATGCCATTCCAATTTTGCAGGTTCAAGACCACCACAACCCTATCTTGGATGTGTGGGACAGACAGTTCCTCAACGATCGCTCGGAAAGGTGTAAGCCAGCTGATGCCACCATCTTCATGGCCTGCTTTAGGTCAGAAGAAGCTGCAGCACCTACCGAACTCCCAGCTGTATACTACATTGAGCCCCGCACTGAGGATGGAAGAGCACCTGACCCGGCCTTCTGGGTAGTTTGGCTTAACAAAGCTGACAGACAGAGCGCAATTGCTGCCTCACAATCCCCACAGCAATGGAACACAGTAGTGAGATAATCAAAGCATCCGATGCGGCACAGGTCCACAGCCAGCACAAGCCAAATACTGTACCCCCTTTTTGCACAGTGACAAAATCATGACCTTCCATGCTGGACCCTTTCCACATGGTGCAAATAGAGCGGCACTCTTGAAGCTGTTCGGACAATGGCAATGGGCTGCGAGACCCCGTTAACCGAAATCCAGAGAGCCGAACGGGCTGGGAGTCATCTGGGAGGTTCAGGCTTCCTCCAGACCTGCCCATGAAGTCTACCAACTGCAACATGCTGATGTCTTGATCACCGCAGACGGGAAATGGAAAAAGAGGGGCGACAGAGGGCTTTGAACACTGCTCAAATGTCTATCACATTGAAATGTTGTAAGGCATAAACCACCAGCCCATGTCAGACATTTCAGGATTGGATTGAACATTTAAAACACCAGCAGTGTTGATTGGTTATTTTACCTAGAGGGCTTTTATCATTATCCATGAACTGGAATTCCAGTGTTTAACCAACACCTTGCGGGTTTTGAGCATCTAATCAACCACATTTAGCCATATTCTCCAAGTGTTTAAGCAGGTTTTCATCCACATTTCAGGATTATCCTAAAAGATCCGACTCTATAGACTTCCTGTTGCAATTTTTTTTTAAACCTGCCCAGGAGGGTGACGGCATTCCTCGACTTCCACAAGTTTCGCACCGACGATCTCAACGTGCCAAAAGTCTCCTGTTGGGGGTTCAAGAAGTCTTACCCGCTGCATCAGGCCATGAAGGAGGAGAACTGGCCGGTGGTGGCTGCTTTGATCAGCTTTGGGGCCAACCCAAAGCTGAAGCTTGGTGACCGACCTTGGTGACCTTGGATGAAGTGAACATCAGTGAAACATGAAACAAACTCATTGATGGTTTATTATATTTCGTGATAATAACTGAATATAACTGGGGATTATATAGGAATATATATAGGAATATGATGGAATCTTTATTCACAAGCCAGTAAAATTGGATGGGATAGTGGTATTTTTCATGGTTCAAGTCAACTAATCTGCAGTTTCGAATAAAAACGCATGGGGAGTTTCAAAGACACCTCAGCCGGGGACATGGAGTGGAGCTATAGAACCAACGTGATTATTTTTTTCAACGGAGAGTTTTAACCACAAAACATATAGGGACATAATTGACAAGAACATCTATAAATGGATGTTTTAAGGCGAACATCATCAAAGTAAATGGTTTCCAGCTAGGTCCATCTCACCTCATTTTGTTATTGGTAAAATCCCAATATGTCTATATACACACCCCCACAACCCGGGGGGTTCGCCATCGGTAACAGCGCACTTTGGTCGTCGCATCTTGACGTGCGCAAGCGTTGATGTGCTCATTTTACCTGTGTTTTGTGGTGCGAAATAGACGTTGCCGCGTTGTTGTTGGACCGCGTGTTTTTTTTGCACACTTTAGTCCCGAATTAGGTTGGTTTATTTTTTTTGTTTTTTTTCGTTGTGTGGTGATGACGCGACGTGAGTGACGTCTACGGGTTGGGGTTGGGGTGGGCCAACAGACTGTGATGTTTTTCATGAATGGACATAGCTATGATGGAAATCACATTTTTTCGTACAATGTGTGGCCCCCCACCTATGTTAGTTGGTTTATAAACCCCATGAATATTTTAGTTTTAAGGTTTAAGTATCACAAACATTCACAAACCATAGTTATTGGTGTTTTGCTCAACCAACTTAGGTATCGTTTGGGGGGGGCCACTTCGTTGCGAAGTGCGCTCAAAAGGTAATGTAGTGTATTAAATTGAGGAAATTGGGGAAAACCACTCTTTTCAAATCACTTGCTTATAATTTTTTCAGTTTTCCGGCACCTCACGCAAATCCAAGCATTTGATGATATTTGATGAGTTCGGGGATTATACTCCTATTCAGTTAGGGATGATCACAATCCATTAGTGGGTGAATCCCGTTCGCAAAAGGGACAACCCATAGTCTTGAAAACTGCTCATTGGGGAATCGTGTGGCTTGGTGCCATGATCAAAAGTTGGATTAGATTATTTTTATTTCCCACATTGGGGGTGGTCATACTATATACATCTATATACCGTTTTTATCATGTTTTTTCCAATTTCACAGTTGGATATAGCCTCCAGAGACCCTGGCAGGTAGGGGTTGGAAGATCAGTTTCCAATAAGCATGGTGTGAATTTCATATGTTTTTTCAGGGTCTAGAATTTACCAGAGGGTACCGGTTGAATGTGTTTTGAACATGACGGCACACATGGAATGGTCACATAGATCCCACCAAGGAAAGATAGCTGTGGCAAGATTGCACAAGACTATGTGAAACATGTGAAGGTGTCCCTGTCAGGAACTGTGTTTGGGGGCAGATGTGGGTGAGAGTCGGGTGCAGAATTGCGGCTTAGTGGATTTTAGTAGTACATATGCCATAAAATTGCACATGTTTTCAGTATTTTGCTGTTCAATTTTTTGAGACAACTCCAGTTCATGGTAACTCACCCCACACCTGCCACGGAAGTGGCACAAGCCCAAGCCATCATCCAATCATTATCTTCAGCTAGAGACTAGAGCAGAGCACCAGAGTGCGTGAACCTAGCCATCTAGCGAAGATAACCTCAGAAATTACATGACCCGTGCGAAACTATTAATTCACACCTGGTGACCAAGCCTGGCAAAGGAAATGCCGAAGAAAACAAAAACATATCAAAATTCAATTGTGATTGTGATCATGATCCATTGGTTGGTGGTTTTTTCAATATATTTCCCTAATGACAGGAGCGCTCTGTAACTTTCAGGTTTCAGTTGTGGTTCCAGCAACCAGTGATGATCATGATCCATAAATCTGGGTAATGGGAAATATTGTTGTTTTTTTGGGGAATCATCACCAAAATGGCCCAACATTTCAGGATAGTGAATTGTTATTTCATTTGCCCAGATCTTTTTTCGATATGTCCTTGCCAAAAAAGTGTTTTCTAAATGCCTAATTCAGTCTGAAAAACCTTGGCGTGCCAAGAGACTGACTGGTTTGTACAGCTGTGTTTGTGCAGTTTGAAGTTGTTTTCAACATTGTAAACAAACACGCCATCGAGGCCAGCGAATGTGTTGAACCAAGCAGTTTGCCGTGGGTTTAAACTGCATTTTTATGATATTTTACTGGGAATTTCACCAAGCAATAAATATATATATATATTATCGAATATTGAGCAATGAAACTGGTTGGTGGTTTTGTTTTTGTCAAATAAACATTTCCCAAAATTTCTATGATGATCCCAAAGGACTTTCATTGTGTCCTGACTTGTCTAATTGAAAAACGTCTTTGTTCGCTTGGATACAACGTCAATTCAAAACCATGAATTTGTTTGTGTGTTTAATATATGACATAATATCTTATAGTAATCACACTTGCATATAACTTATAACTTACCAAAGGTTATCAAGCAGTTCGTGTTGGTGTGAGGACCCTCCAAACACAGACTCTCAGTTTTTTTGTTTTTCGCTCGTCAGTTGGTGTTTATTTTATGGTTCCATCCCTACCATGATTTCTGTTCATCCAGCACCGGATCATCTAACACTGAGTCAAGTGCCATGATCAATTCACTTTGGTGAATTGTCCACAAAAAGAGCAGGTTTTCTTCATCCCGGTCATCAATGAATCAATCCGGCCATTTTCAAAAAGGGAACGAAAAAAATCCAATTGTGATCCCATTTTGAAATGCTGAAGGATGGCCGTCATGAAATATGGTCACAAACGTGCCATTTCATAAAGGATACCCGGCCGTTTCGAGTTTTGGTTGTCTGCGGGTCTGTCTGAGAATGGGAGAGGAATTCTCAGCCAGTTCTGATAGAGGGAACATGATACCCTCTGGTAATTTAACATAGCTATTGAAAATGACCATTTATAGTGGATTTCCCCATTAAAAATGGCCATTTTCCATAGTTATGTTAGTTTACCAGAGGGTAATTCATCAATCTTCATCATCAAATTCTCTGATAGATTGTGTTTTTTTCAAGAAAGCCATATGACTCAACTGATTGATCACTTGAAAAATGGCTAAAAGAAGATTTACAAATGCCTTTCAACCCAGGTGGACACGTAGAAACCAGTGATCTGGGGATGGATCTGGGGATGGTATGGGATGGTGATCCCCCAGTTAGGCCTCTCATATAGCCATGCCAATCTTGAGAAAGCGCGGAAGATGACCCAGGATGACCATGATCTAGGCATATCACCCATGACGGATCCATGGTGCTGGTATATATACTAACATAAAGGGGGTATATTGATGGTAAATGTTACCATATATAGCATACATGGATCCTATGGGTCATGGCATATCTAGTCTTGGCGATCGTGGCTTTGTTCAACATGAGCGCTGGGTTTTGGGTGGCAGTTCCGGTACCTGGTTTTGCTTAAGGGTAATCTGTTAAGGCCTCTTGAGCAAATCCATGGAATTATAGTTTATAGTGAATCTTTTACTGAACACTGGCATTCTGTAGCTGAAAGCCATGGCTGATGGTGTGAATGTCATTATAAGCCAGGCATGGATTTCATATGCAGTGTTTGATAGTTGTTGATTCATCAATCAGTAGTAGCAGGGTTTCCACATGTATATGACTTGTTATCCTGAACATGTGTTGGTTACAGTATCGCCTATAGCCATATCAGCGGGTAAGAAAATTGGTATATATTATATACTGTAGCCCATGATATCATATACATGTGATTTACCTCCTGTCCATCAGCAAGGCTTTTGGTGACGGTTCTTAATGTTTGTCTTTGACTGCCAAGACTTTCCTTTTGCTCCATCGAAACATCATATACTATCAAAGATGTCCTTTTCCGTTGAGGTGGTTGACTCACCTCCATTGAAAAACCCATAATTGGATTTGCTGAATTAATCTGCGTTAATCTACAGTTTTTGTTGGGGGGGTTCCTGTTCAGCAAATCCAAGACATGAACGCAACTGGCATGGCCAAGAAAGATCGTCAGTTTGTTTTCTTTAAAAGGACATCATTGATCGATTCCTTTGAGGATTTGACGGGTACGTTGTGATTCTTCGCGGCATGAAGCCGGTTAAGAAGAAAACGACGATTGGCATGTGATTCATGTGACCCGTGTTTTATTCTTGGAGAGCGGATGTTTAAAACACTGGTCATTTTAATGTGGTGCGCCCAATGACATGGTGAAGCATCCCGCATCCCACTTTTTTTTACGCGGCACAGTGCTTCAAATTTCGCTAGCTTGGCGACCGCCGGCAGGCGCCGATAATCGTGGCTAGGTGGCTGCTGAGCAATCCTCAGTACAGGCGTTCGCGAATTGTGTGGGATTGCCCGGCAGCCATAGGGGTGCGAGGTATGGTCACATTGCGTAAGTCGGCCCAGGGATCAAGGAAGCCCAGGGAGGTGACCTATACCATTTTCACATCTTTTGATTTCAATATGTCAACCCTGGATGAATGTTGACCCACCCAAAAAACCAGGGTTTAATCATCCGGGCTTGACATTCTTAGATCTTGGCAAATTATAACGATCTCACTGTTCTCCCCAACCCTGGAATCATGTTTAATGTGTGGCGAATCATCCCAAAATGGCCCAACATTTCAGGTTAGTGAATTATTATAATTTGCCCAGATTAGACTCTTTCTTACGTGTTTTTTGTTTCAAAAAAAAATGAGTGGAGAGACCGAGCGATCAAGCGAATCAAGCGCCGCTTGGTCCCGGCCCCTCTGCAGTGTGCGGAAAACGGCGACTGATGACTTTGAGGTCCAAGGGGAATACCCCCAATGGTAAGTTGGTTTATAACCTGCATGAACTACCCTCTGGTGAACTAACATAGCTATTGAAAATGGCCATAGAAATAGTGGATTTTCCCATGAAAAATGGTGGATCTTTCCATAGCAAAATGTTAGTTCACCAGAGGGTAGTTCGATATATCATAAACCATAGAATTCGCCTAACTGAAGCAAGTTAGCATGCTATAACATGCTATAACTTTGTTGTAAAACAAAGTATCGTGGCAGGCCCAGTTCGTCCATTTACCAGTGACGTTGGGGGTTGCCTAACAGTAGATCTGAGTAGCCATGAAAAACATCCATAAATTGGGGTATTCAAAAGCATATGTGAACTAACCAGCATACGTATACTCCAGTTAAGGTCTATTAAGCTAACTCACCCATATTCTCAAGCATATTCCAGTTTTCATTGGGATGTTAGCATATGTGAACTAACTGGAATAGTGATTGAGTGAATAGCGGTTGTTAGCCCGGGATGTTTTTTTTTGGGGCTACCTTCCATCAGGATGGGTTGCCTTGCCTTTGATGATTTTTGGGGCCTTTTGGGGTCTTAGATTTTCCACATTAAGAGTTAAAGTCACCCAGCAGAGGATCAACATCTCAACAAATTTCCAAATAAAGTGACAACAAGGCCAAAGACTTCAGTTTCCTTTCCCATAGTCGAGGCTATGGTGCATATCTATACATCTAGTATATATAATATATATATATACACATATTATGTCTAAATATATGAGCCAACTTAACTGGATGATTTGAAAACATAGAGCGTTGCATATCATGGCAGTCCGACCGATAAAATCGCTTCTTCACCATGTGGCTATGGCTGAAGCTTCTTGGATCCCGACTCTCACGATGCAAACCAAAACGATGTTTTGCTATGAATGATCTGGGTAAATTTCATCACGACCCCTCACCCTGTTCTCCCGAACCCTGGTTCATCATGGTTTAGTTTTTGGGGAATCATCCCCTTTGATTAGGCCCAACTCACTATTCAGGTGAGTGAATTACTATGGCCCCCAGAATGATGAACGAGTCTCAAGGGCATCCAGTGGATCCATTTTGGATCCACTGGATCCTGACTGATTGACGATGGTTGATCATCTATGTTTTTTTTTCCGGTTACTCTCTGGTTATGTCAAAGTAGCTATTGAAAATGACCATAGAAATAGTGGATCTTCCCATGAAAAATGGTGATTTTCCAGTTCGTTATGTAAACGTTTACCAGAGGGTAAAAGATTTAAAAGAGATTAGGATGGGCAGTTATCTGGTTGGTGGATTGGTTCACATGACTTGATTTTTTTCCATTTCATATATGGGATGTCATCCTTCCCATTGACTTTCATATTTTTCAGAGGGGTTGAAAGCACCGACCAGTTATCATTTGTGCAGTCTCAGATGTTTTTTTCTGTTTATTTATTAACTTGATAATAGATACAAACAAGTTGATAGATACCATGAATTTTGTTTATAGTACATAAATTGCTATTACTTGTACCATCCCCCAAGATAAGCATCGACCCTTGGAAAACCAGGTTTTTTTAGACAATTCTTTCCTCTTAAAAGTAGCGATTCTCAGGGTCAAACTGTGATTGTTGGAGGGTTGTTTCTATTGAAAATGGCCCAGTGGAAATAGTGGATTTACACATGAAAAAAGGTGATTTTCTATAGTTTTTTGTTAACGTTTACCAGAGGGTGGTTGAACTTTCGAACTTTCGCGGTTTCTGATGAATTTCATTACTTCATAAATGGTTACACATAAAAGTTATTTCGACATTATTGCAACAAACATTATAATTATTTTAATATATTGCAATCATTATTCAATAATAATGTAACATACCGTAACATACTGTAACTATTGTTTGACACCACTTTTGATCCTATCATTATTGATGCTATTTCGCTAGAAATATGGATACTTACTACCCAGCTCAAACACGTGGGTTATTCTTGTTATGACTATCGCGATTCCCCAAATTAACATAGACACTACCATGGAATGTTTCCAGGAACGCAGTTTGAGCGCACCAAATACGGCTTTTCTGAAAATTGGGTATCCAGAAAATCCATAATTTATCATCATCTCTCTATTTGAAGTGCCATTGTATTTTTTGAGTATCCCCATTTTCAGACACATCCAAGTCCATAATTTATAGGCTAAATCCCTTATGTTTCTTGCTTGAATTACCTTGAATTTCACTTATTTACCATTCTTTCTAGCTAAATTCACCATTTTGGATGTTTTCCCTCTAGTAATTTTTCAGATAGCTATGAATAGCCACCATGTTCGGAAAAACATGGATGGTTTCCCTCTAGTAATTTTTCAGATAGCTATGAATAACCACCATGTTCGGAAAAACATCGAAGTAAATGGTCTATAGATGTCTATAGTCTATGGCTTCCATAGCTTGGTTGAATTACTTGAAGGGTAGATTCCAATCTTTCACCATGTGGAGGTTTTGATTTGGGGGTACCCCCAAATCATCCCTTCAAAGATCGAAGAATCATCGGATTTTCAAAATAAAATAAACTTTATAAACCATCCATCAATTGTTTTTTTTCCCCATGGAAACCCCACGGTTGTGACTGAACCTTTAAAAAAGGTGCTTCGACGTGGAGCAGCCGGTGGAGTCACAGATGGCCCGGGAACGAAGTGACATCTCCTTTGACGATAGCCTCTGGTAAACTAACGTAGCTACAAAGTGGGGCCCCCAAACGATAGCTAAGTTGGTTTATAACTCCAATAACTATGGTTTATGGTACTTATAACTATAGTTATTGGGGCTTATAAACCAACTTATAACTAGGGGGCCCCACATTGTAGTGTGGGTAAAACAATAATACCACCTATTTATGGTGATTTGGATTATTGTTTTACCCACATTATAGATATTATAGAAAATCACAATTTTTACTATAGGTAAATCAACGAACTAAATCGGCTAATTGAAAAATAGTTATGTAAAAAGTTACCAGACGGTAGAGGAACATCTATGAACATCTATTAAAGAAATCTCTAAAAGTATATGATACATTGATGTTTTTAGGAATTTGTGAATTTTCCGACCGATTTTTCAGGCGGTATCCCTATTGCCGATTTGTTGAGCGCTTTTAAGCCCTATCGGACGTGCTTTTCGGATTGGTTGGGAAAACCATCATAGGAAAACCATCTTTGGGTACACATTGGCGACTGGTAACTGATTTTGTCATTGTTCAAGATGTATCAAACCATCCAGCCAAAATGCCGGCCCTGAATGTCGGGTATCAAAAGGGGTATCAAAGTCACCAGCTGGTCCTTGGTGGCCATAAATCAGCGTATTTGGCCAAATCATGTTATGTCACCAGTTGGGATTCATGTTATGTCACTGGATTGGTTTAAGGGAAAATCGAAGCCGGAAACCATCGAGATGTTCCCATTCAATACGGGGCCAAAACCTCCCGTTTGGTCCGAGGTTCATTGCGACAACTTGATGCAGGACATCTCAGGCCAAGAAAAGTTGGCGGTGTTGGTGATGTTGAACCAACATGAAGCGGCTGCTTTTTGTTGGGGGATGGGTCAAAACCTAGTGTTACCATATCCCATAGGATCCATGTATGGAATATTTACCTACATTGACCCCTAAAGTAATTTAAAATAATCCCAATGTAGGTAAATATTCCATACATGGATCCTCTGAGTATTTGAGAGAATATAAAACATTATAAAACCATGCATGAAAACCAGCTAGTTTAGGGTACCTGGGGTACCAGGGTTTTGACCCATAACCAAAATGGATGCAAATGGCTCCATGGCACAAAGAAAGGTGAAACTGGGATGGGAAAGGCAGGAAAGAGAAAAGAGATGGTGGGGGATCGGTGTGTGCAAGAAATACATGTCGAAGTGAGGTGTGTGAAAGAGTTCCGTGTAAAGGTGGGGTATGTAAAAGTGGTGTGTGTGATCGAGTCGTGCATGAAAGTGCTCTGGGTGAAAGAGTGGTGTGGGACAGGAGTGTGTGTCCGAGAACTGTGTGTGAAGGGCTTGTGCGGGAGAGTAGTGTGTTTTTTCAGGTGTGGTGTAAGAACGTATTGTGTGCTAAAGTGTCGTATTTACCCTCTGGTTATGTCAAAATAGCTATTGAAAATGGCCATTTATAGTGGATTTTCCCATTAAACATGGTGATTTTCCATAGAAATAGTGGATTTTCCCATTAAAAATGGTGATTTTCCATAGAAATAGTGGATTTTCCCATTAAAAATGGTGATTTTCCATAGTTTTTTGTTAACGTTTACCAGAGGGTACAAGTGTTGTGGTTTTTAGTGCTGGGTGATCATGTTAGCCATCGCCTGCCAAGATCTGCAGCAGTGATGTTTGGCGGATGCAGAAGGCATGCATGCCTGTATGTAGGTAGGTAGGTATGTAATGTAATGTAATGTAATGTAATGTAATGTATGTTATGTTATGTTAATGTAATTGAATGTTATGTAAATGTAAATGTAAATGTATATTAATGTAATGTAATGTATGTAATTATGTAAAAAAAATACTTTACTTCGTGTGATCCCCACCATGACATTTATACATGTTCTTACTGGCACATCTTCTGGCATTCTATCTGACATATTTGGCATTCTATTTGGCATTCTATCTGGCATATCTTCTGGCATATCTTCTGGCATTCTATCTGGCAAATCTTCTGGCATTCTATCTGGCATATCTTCTGGCATTCTATCTGACATATCTTCTGGCATTCTATCTGGCATTCTATCTGGCATATCTTCTGGCATATATTCTGACATATCTTCTGGCATTCTATCTGGCATTCTATCTGGCATTCTATCTGGCATATCTTCTGGAATATCTTCTGGCATATCTATCTGGCATATCTTCTGGCATATTTTCTGGCATTCTACCTGGCAAATCTTCTGGCACTCTATCTGACATTTTATCTTCCTACATGAGGTCCGGCAGGGAACACTGGGCGTGGATGGTCGTGGTTGAGGTCCGGCAGGGAACACTGGGCGTGGATGGTCGTGGTTGAGGTCCGGCAGGGAACACTGGGCGTGGATGGTCGTGGTTGAGGTCCGGCAGGGAACACTGGGCGTGGATGGTCGTGGTTGAGGTCCGGCAGGGCACACTGACGTGGATGGTCGTGGTTGAGGTCCGGCAGGGAACACTGAGCATGGATGGTCGTGGTTGAGGTCCGACAGAGAACACTGTGGATCGCGGGTCGCAGTTGGACGAGGAGGACGACGAGGACGACGAGGACGACGAGGACGACAAGGACGACAAGGAGGACGAGGAGGAGGCAGGAGGCAGGAGGCAGGAGGCAGGAGGCGGCAGGAGGAGGAGGCAACTGACATAAAATCTAACAACCCTCACCTGGCAGGTGGGGAAAAATATAGTATATTATGTATATGTGTGTGTGCGTGTGTGTGTGTGTTGAAGACGGCGTGGAGCAACTGCGTTACGTGCATGACGAAGACGGAGAGGTATCAAAATAACAGCCACATGTCTGGACGACGCACGGGAGACAAACAGAAGTATCAACATACGTAGTTGGACACACAGCGCATGCCAAAATGTTCCTGACAGGCCTCGACCTGTTCCTGACAGCCGCCACGGTGCGCAAGGAGAAAGCACTAGGGATGCTCTCTGCTTGCGCACCGCTTTCTGCTTGCGCACCAGTGGCGGTTCCTGTCAGGAACATAAAAACATGAAAGCAAAGCAACTGTGCATCGGCAGAGGTCTGGTCTACGTCTGCGGATACCTTCATGACAACATGACAAACATGACACACATTCACTTTATGTCTGCCAAAGTATTCAAGTCTAAAGCTGATGAGTTGTGATGACATCAAATCTGTCAAGCTTGCTCGTCGTCCTCATAGCCTCGCTTACTTCAGCCTGCCTCTAGCAGGCTGCTTTTTCGCTAGAGTCTAGCGAAGAAGCAACCCCATAGGCGCAGGCTGAAGCAATCTTCGAAGCAACCGTTCCAGTAACCTTTCTTGACAACTTTCAGGGTGACTACACTCACGCTCACAGCACAAGGCCATGCGGCTGCAAATGAAAAAACAATTGCGAGCTACCTAACTGCGGGTGAACCAGATTGTGACAAACTCTGAATCAAAGCATTAATTGTTTCATGCCAAAGGCCAGGTAGACATCTGAGGACCTCCGGAAACACCTCCTGCTAACCAGCCATCCGTCTGATCATGTTTGCAGCAAGTCTAAGAAAAGTAAACATGCCCGTGCCTGCATCGAAGAACTGAGTGCAACCAAGTGCCAGATTGCATATGATATCAACAAGCAACATCGTTGTCACCGAGTGCCACTCCTGCCACGCAAAATGGCACTTTGTGTCGCGTCGCTACGATTGTGTGTGAGAGAGTTGTGTGTGTGTGAGTGAGTTGTGAGTAGTAAGTTGTGTGTGAATTGTGTGTGTGTGAGCAAGTTGTGTGTGAGTAAGTTGTGTGTGAGAGAGTTGTGTCTGAGGGAGTTGTGTGTGAGAGAGTTGTGTGTGTGAGGGAGTTGTGTGTGAAGGAGTTGTGTGTGAGTAAGTTATGTGTGTGTGTGAGTAAGTTGTGTGTGTGAGCAAGTTGTGTGTGTGTGAGTAATTTGTGTGTGTGTGAGTAAGTTGTGTGTGAGGGAGTTGTGTGTGTGAGGGAAGTGTGTGAGAGAGTTGTGTGTGTGAGTAAGTTGTGTGTGTGTGAGAGAGTTGTGTGTGTGTGTGCGTGAGTTGTGAGTAGTAAGTTGTGTGTGAGTGGGGCGGCGGGAGGAGGCGGTACGGACGAGAGTGCGCAACCAAAAACAAGAACCCCACACAAAGATGTGGGGAACAATACAAGGAAAAATATTGGTTTTACTTATCTATCCTATATGCTTCCTAGAAATAACCCAACATGTTGCTAGATCATACATGGAGCCGATAAAATATGTTGCTCATTTTAAGGAGACACCAAGCCTTTCGGCCTCACAACAGGAGCCCAAAGGTGAGTTTTCTTTGAACTGTCCATGTTGATAGGTTATAGGGGCTGTTCTACCTGATTTTTGTTGGGGAATATATGGGAATATCATACTTCAACGTTCAGCAATCAGGGTGTATTTGGTCTCAATTTTGTTTGCATCCCTGAAGTTCAATTCCCTGCAGCTTCCAGTGTAATATGATTGAAACGTGTACAGTAGTGTGATATGATATCTGGTTGGTGGTTTGGAACATTTTTATCGTTTCCATATATTGGGAAGAATAATCCCAACTGACTAATATTTATCAGAGGGGTTGAAACCACCAACCAGATGTGATATAATGTGATAATGTGGCAATGTGGTAAACCCAGTGCCAGAAACCATCCCTGATAATATCATAAATGGCCGGTACAAAATTAAGCCCAAATCAAATTGTAGGTTAATTCTACCACATTATACAGTATTTTTTATACCTCCGATGGTTATCCAAAAATAAAATCAGGAGGCTAAGGGCACTCACAGAGCCGGATTTTCATTTTAGTTTATTGCAACATTTGGGCCTTTTTTAAGGTTGGGCTCACCAATTTCAATGTAGAAAAGTGATTTTATTGTGGAACTATCCTGTACCCTCTGGTAAACTTACATAACTATGGAAAATCACCATTTTTAATGGGTAAATCCACTATAAATCACCATTTTCAATAGCTATGTTAGTCATTTCCAGAGGGTAATAATTTTGATGGCCAAGGCGCCAACGGCGCATTGGGCACTGTTTTTTGGTTCCCAAACCTCGACCTGGGTGACCTGGCGCTGGGTCGTGGCAGGTGACACTCGTGAAGTGGTGAAGTTGGAAATGGAACAGAACAAGTGCCGATTTCGATGGCTTTTCTGGTCGATGGTGGGCTAATCATCTGCCATTTTTTCATATTTTTTCTCCCAATGATGTTGGGCCCATCGCAGATCAGATCGAAAAAACAAAAGATCTCGGAGTGGTGGCTATGGTGTTCATGATTTTTCATTAGAGTTATTGATGGATCATGGACTCATAAGGACTCTGTCATGAGTCATGACGGTCTATCTTTCTGTTTTTTTTTTGTTTTTCTGTTTTTGCTTCCTGTTTCGGTTTTCTGTTTTTGTCTTTCTTTCTATGTATTTGTTGTTCCTGTTTTTGTTTCTCATGTCATTCCGGATCTTTGAGTTTTGGTTTTTCGGCATCCCTTCTCTCGTTGGCGAGACTTGGAGCAAGATCCGGGCCGGACGATGGCTGGCAGATGGATGGTCAACTGGATGGCGAGATTTCCAACGATGCCTATTGTTCATTAATGTTGATACCATGTGGTTATGACTAACATAGCCATGGAAAGATCCACCATTTTTAATAGGTAAGCCATCTATTTCTATGGGCCATCTATACCATGGCTATGTTAGTCATATCCAGAGGGTATATATTATTGTATATATATATATATTATATATATATTATTGTGATTTTTGATATATATTAATGTTGTTATTTCATGATAGTGACTTTTTGATCATGTTGATGGTTTTTTTTTGGTTCGTAAAGCAATTCATGTATCCACCATCCCTGGATTCCAAGCATCAATCGATGTGTCACAGGTACAACTACCAGCGGCAACTGATTCGCGCCGCAAAACACCGCTTGGAAGAAGGTGCGAACTCTTCGAGGGCTTGACACTCGTTACCCTCTGGTCAAACACAACTTGTTGACCCTGAAAATGACCAATTTATAGTGGAAACTAATCTTCCAATCCCGACAACTGGCAGGGTCCTCATGTTAATTTACTGGAGGGTATGGCTTATGCAGTTGTGGATGGTGGATGTGAACAGCAAATACGTGGAGACGTGGGCTGACATGTGCATATCTGTATGTACTTAGGCTTTTGTGCTGCAGCATTTGTAGATTTGAAATATACCATATCGTATATGTGATTAATTGTGAGTGTGATATTTGATATGCTATTGATCAGACACTACAGTTATACATACGATTATGCAGAAAGACATCTATGTTATTTGTTGAACAACATACATGTACAGTTATCTATATCATGATATATCTCACTAGCACCACTAGTACCAAGTGTTCCTGCTGAAATTGCTGACCAACTGGGGCATTAGAAAACATGAATTGATCTTCGCTAATGGATTCTGATTTATCAATGCGTTGCTTACTCTGAGTCACCAGACACACACACATATATATATACATATACATCATGTTTCATATTCATTGATCTAATTCATCAGTGTAACTTCATCAGCTAGATTTTACACGATTTCTGACTTGCTACATTTTCACCTTATGGCAAATGTTCACATAGATGTGGAAAAAACATTTGGATGCAGGTCAGAATTGGGTACCCCAATAATTAAATGGTCAATACTAAACATAGACTAAAATCTGTGGGCGCATAGGGCTTAAATTTTGATGTATATCCCCATATATCTCCATATGGCTTTGTTTGAAAATAGGACATTCGGAATATTCCAATGGATGGATGATCATCATTTTTCCGAACAAAATGGCTAACAAAATGGTGGTATCCCCAATTTTCCCAACAACCCCATGTGGTTTCATACACTATTTGGGTCATACACTATAAATTCGGGGTTTCACTTAGAAATATACCTATAAATTTTCCTAGTGTTTGGGTTTCATTCACTATAAATTTGGGTCATACACTATAAATTTGGGTTATACAGACACCATAAATTTGGATCATACACTATAAATACCTATAAATGGTCCATTCGTGTTTGGGTTTCATGATCTTTCCATTCGTTTCCGCGTAACCGTAGGTTGCGGCCTCGCCGGAGCCCAGAGCCCCACCTTGTCCGGCAACGAGTTGCAGCACCTGGGCGGTTCACGGGAGTTCCGCACGTCGGGAGGATGGTTTCTTCTGGGTTTTTTCTTGGAAAATCAACGCTGAAACCATGGGCCATGCCACAGAGCCAAAAAGCTCCAAAAACCCTACAGAATCCCCAAGTAGACTTCCCACTGAAAAAATGATTCACATCATCAGCACCAGGTCAATTTCAGGGTACCCTCTGGTAAATTAACATAGCTATTGAAAATGGCCATTTATAGTGGATTTACCCATTGAAAATGGTGATTTCCCATAGTTATGTTAGTTTACCAGAGGGTAGCCATGCTGGAAAAATGATACCCTGTGGTAAACATACTTAAAAAGCTATTGAATATTGGATTTATGTGGATTTAGCCATTTTTCAAATGGTGATTAACCATTATTAACCATTAATCATTAGTCATGAAACATGATAATCATTAGTAATGAAACATGATTATTAACCATTAATGATTATCTAATGGTTAGCCATGCTGGAAACATAATAATCATTGATAATCATTAGATAACCATTAACCATTATTAAATTATTAACCATTAAACCATCTTCAATAAGTGATAATGATGATGATGATGATGGTGATGATGGTGATGGTGATGATGATGATGATTACGGTTAATAATGGTTAAAAGAACATGATGGTTAATAATGGTTAATGGTTAATGATTAATGGTTACCATGCTGGAATAATACGATTAATGAAGTGGTTAATGATGGTTATGATTAATGATATGGTTAGTCAATGTTAGTCATGCATCGTGGATGGAAACATGATGATTAATGAATGGTTAATGATGATGGTGAATGATGATGATTAATGGCTAAAAATATGATTAATAGTTAATGATTGATCATGGTTAATGATTGATCATTGTTAATGGTTAATTATGATTAACTAATGATGTGAATAACGATCTTTAATAATGGTTAATGATGATGATGAATGGAAAAATGATGGTTGTGTAATCATGGTTAATGAATGATGGTTATACTATGTTATACTGGGATTTACCTTCTGGTTATTTTAACTTAGCGAACTGGAGAATCAGCATGTTTAATAGGTAAATCATCAAAACACATCTATCAATGGGCCATTTTCCATGGCTATGTTAAATATCCAGAAGGTAATAAGTATTTTAAATTGGTGATTGAATCATTACACCATGGTGATTCAAACTATCAAACATGGTGGAAGATGTACTTTTAGTTGATTTATGCATTGGGAATCATGTTCAATCCAAGAATGAAGGGAACAATTCATTTTACTTGAAGAGTTACACTTCATGGTTTTTGAGACGTTTTTTTTTCCCATAAATCATCCATAATTTTCATGGTGTCATCCAGCCATAGCAATCAGCGGGGACAGCATCATCTCGCCAGATGACGGCGTTTTCAAACGACCAAAATCTCAAGTTCTGGTTGATCTTTCTGGTTGAGCACATGAGAAAAAATGGGGAAACTGCTTGGTGGTTTGGAACATGAATTTTATGGGATAATGGTGGTTGATGATGGTTAATACTGGTTAATAATGGTTAAAAGGCACTGATTGGTGGTTTGGAACATGGCTCTTACTTTCCCCCCAATAGTTGGGATGATGATCCAATCTGATGAACTCCATCATTTTTCAGGGGGGTGGCTCAACCACCAGGGAAAGTATAGAAAACTAGTATATTGACAAATGGAAAATCACCATTTTTAATAGGTAAATCATCTATAAATGGCAATTTTTCAATAGCTATGTTAAATTACCAGAGGGTATAGTTACTAATCAGATGACTATACTTACCTCAGGGATTGTGTGCTACCAGAAGAGGGGTTCTTCGCAACACAGGGATATGACGAGGCAAACATGACGACCACGTGTGGTGGTCCTGCAGGTCCTGTAACCCACGGACATTGGGATATGAATGATGCAGTATGCAATGGACCATCAACGTTGTAGGGACTTAATATGGCTTAATGGGACTTAATATATCTTAATATGGACTGAATATGGTTGGTGGTTTGGAACATGATTTTTTATGATTTTCCATGAATTGGGAATGTCATCATCCCAACTGACTAATATTTTTCAGAGGGGTTGAAACCACCAAACAGAACTGGAACAAACATGACTAGCCCAAACATGGATGATAACCAACAGTCAGACACCCCATCTAAGGAAGACCCACACAGCATGAATATGGGATGATTGTCTCAGCAAACCGGGTTTCATGCACCTTTCCCAAATGTGTTTCACCGCTAAGAAAAACAGGACATCACACATTTTATTTCAACAACACGAAACTACCATTTTTAAACATAGATGTTTCCTTCCGATAATCCATCGAACCTGAAAAAAAAGGTCAAGTGACTCCCTTGAACAACTATGATCAACGATTGTACTGCATGGAAGAGATATGGTGGTTTCCTGAAATAGGGGTACCCCCAATCATCATCCATTTATGGATGTTCAATGATAAACCATCCAGCTGGGGGTACCAAACCCCGTCGCAACCTTAGCCCCTTAGGCCGCTGATTGGAGGCCCACCAGGCCGGGGGATGCCGGGATTGTTTTTGTCGGTTAAACAATGGATTGGTTGAAGGGAAAATGTTCACTGGAAAACCATGGAAAACCCCTTTTTTAATGGGAAAATCATGAAACATGGTTTCCGGTGTCGATTTGCCCTACCAATCGATTGGATGTTCAATGTTAACCCAGTGGTGAATGGAGGGAGCGATTTGGAGCTAGGGATATTCATATTCCCTATATATATATATATATACATATTCCCTATTCAATCGGGAGCCAGTTGGAGCTACTTATAGTTTCCCAACCATCTAATAGTTAAAGATGCCACTGAAAACGATCTGAATACACATGATGGGGATCGGCACCCGATCTACCAGTGTTTATGGGGATATATCAGGATAACGAGATAAACTACACTAATCAATAGGTGATATATCATATATTTTATACATGTATTATATGTGTTATGTTTTTTCATTGTTTTTCAATAAGTGTTAGAACATCATGTCATCAATGCATGTGCTTCAATATCTATGCGCTATATATATATAATGGCTATATAATGGCTAAATAATGGCTAAATAGATGTTTAGTTTAGTTCGCAAAAAATATCTATGTGCTTCAAAATCAATGCATGTTTGGCTTCTAAGCAGTTTTTATGGCCGTTTGAAGACAGAACATTATGATTCACCACCAGGTCTGACCTCTTGGCGGTTGCCCGCGATCCCGGGTAAAGCGACAAGGCATTCCTTCACAGATTACATACACACACACATATATATATATATATTATGTATATAGATATATACATATAAATATATATATACATATAAATATATATATATTATATGTATATAGATATATACATACATAGTCATCCCTATATATAGATGAATCAGTAAACTCCTGGTACTTCATAGAGAGTAAACTTAAAAATACTTTCTTCGAGTGATCCCCAGCCTGAAACACTATTCTGACATAGTTTCTGACATACCATCTGGAAGTACATATGGCATATTTATTATGACATGCTATCTGATATTCTTTTTGGCATATACATTGACATTCTATCTGACATTCTATCTAGCACCTATTCTGACATACTTTCTGGCATATATTCTGACATTTTTTCTGGCATCTATTCTGACATTCTATCTTCTGGCATCTATTCTGACATTCTATCTTCTGGCATCTAGTCTGACATTCTCTCCGGCGTCTGGCTGTGCCCACTGAGATCCGGAGCTCGCTGTTGAGGTCCGGCAGTGCCCACTGATCTCTGGAGCTCAAGGTTGAGGACGAGGAGGAGGAGAAAACAACTCTGATAAAGCCTAGATGCAATCACCTGGCAGGTGGAGAAAAGCATTTATTTTGGGGATTACTGGATTATTCAGTATCTATATGGAAACATATAGTATAATTAGTATACATATATCTCCATAATCCATTGTCTGGTCCCGGGCCCCAGGCTACGGAGATAGCAGTGCTTCGCGCAAGGCGAGATGATCTACGTTCACCAGCTCAGATGTTATTTTTGTTGCAGGGGCCCTCTGGCTGATTGGCCATGGTAACTTATAAATAAGTTTTGGGGATGATTCAGCCGGAGAGTAGATAAGTGAATTATAAATATCTTTATTCAGGTATTTTAAACAGATGAGTGATTTTTTACAATAATTCAGCCGGAATAATAGACTTCAAGACTGAAATGACTGTACTTATTATACTCTCTGGTGAACTAACATAGCTATTGAAAATGGCAATTGAAATAGTGAGTTTTCCCATTAAAAATTGTGATTTTCCATAGTTATGTAAACGTTTACCAGAGGTTTGCAGCGCTTCGAAACTATGGTCGTATCCATATGTTGCCAAATATGGAGCCTGTCGGAGCTACTACTACTGAAACTACAGGTTCCCAAGCAGATGATAGTTAAGTTATAGCCCACCACATTATTTGTTATAACTGTCATGTCTTATGGTAACATGAAATTCATTATAACTATCATTCATTATAACTATAGTGGGATAGTTCCTCACTACAATTCATGGGAAATATCCCATAGTGTCTCCATGGTTATTTCCCAACAAGAAGGTCCCGATGGTCTTATCTTGCGATGGTCATGACCTTTTTTGGGGGATGAATTGACCTCATGACACATCCAAGGCAAGCCCGGATTAATAAACCCCAAACGGTTGTTGAATTGGGAAGCTACCATAAAAAAAGATCTCAAATCATGACTGGGGGAATACCACCCCCAATTAATAAACTGGTTGGTGGTTTGGAACATTTTTTCCCATATATTGGGAATAATAATCTTAACTGACTAATATTTTTCAGAGGAGTTGAAACCACCAACCAGTAAACCATGGTTTATTAATCCGGGGTTGACATTACTTGGAAGATGGGGCTCAGTCCGGCAAAAAGTCCCTCTGGTATCCTCTGGTCAGGTTCCAACTCGAAAAAACAACTCACTTTGTGAATCGCGAATCGATCACATGGCATTAGATTTGAGCCCAAAGTGTTCGTTGAATACGTTTTCACATTGTTTTCACGCAAAGTGAGACCAACAAACATGTATAAGATAAAAAATGTCTCCCAAAAAACACTCCCCAAATGACGTATGTTTCTTCATGCAAAAAGTAAAATCAGTTTGCTAAAAATGGGACCCAAAGATAAAGCAACAAAGACCCCGAGATCACGAGTTTTTAGCACGTTGCAGGCGCAATTGGAACGTGCTGCCGTCACCTTGTACGAGAGGGAAAGAACTACATGCCACTGGGCAGTAGTTTTCAATGCCAAAGATAGGGTCACATTGAATGACGTATTAATAAACTCTTTTTATTTGGGGTTGGTTTATGAGTAGATACAATGTTTGAGGGTTTGCTCCAAAAGGAAAAAACATGCAAACACAAATAACTTGATTGTCGATAATAATTGTCCTTCTCAACATACACATAATATCATTTGGAGTGGTAAATCCCATATTCTCAGACACGCACATATGTAGAATTTCATCAAGGATATGCGGGATCTTTGTTGGATTTGTCTCATTGTGACACAGGAAAACACAGGCTGATTACATACCTATCAAAGAAACATGACAACACACTAATTTTATTTGTTGTTTCGATGTTTTCCGCCTTGTTTTTGTGACAATGTCATTGTGTTTGCCACCGGCCGGGACCATCCAATGGATAGGTTTGCAGGCCCACAGGGCTCAAGAAGTTGACCGCCCGTTGACTTTCCTAATGGGAAATCCATGGAAATCCTCCAAAAAATATGGGAATCTATGTGGAAAGGATGTGGAAAGGATGTGGACTTTGAGGTCTCAAGCCTGGATCAATCTGGATGAAGTATGACGACCGTCTACAGGAAACAGGAAAGGCTGATGGCTTGAAATGATAACTAACTACTGGAGTATGATGTTAATTTACACACCAGACATGTACAACGGGTGTTACATGGTTTTACAACCTGTACCAACCATTTCCCCAATAGTATAGTGTATATTACTATTCCCCAGAATCGAAAGCCTAGTTCACTAGTCAATGGATGGTTGTGAGGTGATGACTATCAACTATCGACTCAATCAACTCGATCTCTTGAAGCGGATGGAAGAACATCACCATCTCGGTCATGGCTGGTGAAGACCATCATTGTTTCCCAGATATGGCTATGGATCAATACCTATGAAAATACCATTTTTAGGGGGTTATTCACATCCATAAATCCCAGCTATGACTTGATGTGAACAGAAGGGGTACTATTGGTTTTGACACACTGCCATATCCTGGAAGATATCCAGATCAAGGGTCATGGTGGTGAAGATCATCACCTTTTAGGTTTTTACTTCTGAATTTGAGCCACCTTCAAAGTGGGTAAATGAAGTTCTACAAAGATTACAAAGAAATTGTGATTCACCGGTAATCATGATCAATGACCTAGATAGGTCTTAGTAACATCATGTGGTTTACAATCCAATATCCATGTATTTTGAAGCCATGTTTCATCCCATGTGGGGATATTTAATGAAAATATGTCTTTGTTTTTTTAATACAGTGAGGATCTTCCATATAATCCAGTGGGGATATCAACCATTAAATAAACTAGGGATATAAATAGAACATAAATATTCCAAATGAACATTATATAATTGTATAACCCTTATTTACCATATACCCTCTGGTTATTTAACGTAGCGAACTGGAGAATCACCATTTTTAATAGGTATATCTATATCATCAAGAAACATCTATTTCTATGGGCCATCTATACCATGGCTATGTTAAATAACCATAGGGTAACTCATAACCCAAACTGGTTGGTGGTTTGGAACATCTTTTATTTCCAGAATATATGGGATAAACCTTCCCAACTGACTTATATTTTTCAAGATGGTTATTGCACCACCAACCAGCATATTTATCATATAACTCATATCCCATATACCCTCTGGTAAACTAACATAACTATGGAAAATCACAATTTTTAATCGGTAAATCAACTATTTCGACTGGGCCATTTTCAATGGCTAAACGTTAAATTACCAGAGGGTAATAAACCCTAATTATTGTGGGGATACCCTCTGGTTATTTAACATAGCCATGGAAAATCCCTTATAAATGGAGGTTTCTAGCTGGGAAAATCATCTATTTCTATGGGCCATTTTCCATGGCTATGTTAAATAACCAGATGGTAACCCATATTTACCATATAACCCATATCCCATATATTCATCTAACTGTGGATCTTCCAGCATTTGATTTTCGCCTAGGTGAGCAGATCAGCCGCGCGAGAATCGAGCAGCTGTTGATGCAGGGGTCGCTCGACCTTGGTTGATTTTCACCCAGAAAGCGGGATTTCAGGGTGATTTCATTGAGGAAAAATGGGGCTTTCATAGGAAAACCATAGGAAAATGGAGATTTCATGGGAAAACCATAAGAAAAATGCTGATTTATATGGAACAAATGATGAAACATAGGGATTTCATGGGATTTTGCTGGCTGATTGATAGCCAAGTTGGTAAAACTCCACTATGCTTTGTGGCTGTGTGATACTTAGAACTATAGTGTTCATGGGGTCTATAAACCAATTTAACATAATTGGGACGGGACCACATTGTAAGATGGCAGGGCATCATCTAAGATTATGGCAAGACCCTGTGGTTTGCCCGGGAGGGTAGCACGGTATTCAAACAGTATCTTTCGACATGCTCCAATGCCTGCGCAGGGCCAATGTTTTGCTATTTCCGAGACGACGAACCATAAAATTGCTGGGGATTTACGGGTCTTTGATCCGCATCCTGAACGGTCCCTGAAGGTTTAAGTGGGAGAGTTTCCATAGGAGGGGGGGGGGGCCATATGATTTAATCTCTGCTCCCTAATACTAAAACACCCCCAAAAGCTAAACACGGTGATTTATTTTTATTATTAGGTGGTATTTAGTATTAGGGTGCCCCTAATAATGATTTCAAAATCAATTAAAACCCTTTTAAAAAAAACATGAGCTTTCCCCTTAATCAAAAACCTTAATTAAAAAAAAACGATTTCGAAATCAATTAAATCCCTTCTTAAAATCCCTTTAAGATATTGCCAAAAATTGGATTTCGACGCTTTCCCTTAATAATCAAATTAAGACCTTATAATCAAAGTTAATGGGACCCTAATAATAAACTTACGGGTCTCGTTCTATGTTTATTAATAGGATGTACAAACCATTATTTCACCATCCTGTTCTCCTATTGATTTTCAATTACCACAATTTTAAGAACGCACTTGTGAGCAACCAAAAAAATCCGAAAGTGGCAGTCCACTCCTAATTTTTATTGGAGGGCTAATTATTTTAGGATTTTTTTTTTGATCAGGTTTAGGAATTATTTTTGGATTCCTGCTTCTCTGCTTTTCCTGCTTTCCTGCTTTTCCTGCTTCTCCTGCTTCTCCTGCTTCTCTGCTTTTCTGCTGTTTTGCTTTTCTGCTTCTCCTGCTTCTCTGCTTTTCTGCTTTTTTGCTTTTCTGTTTTTCCTGTTTCTTTGCTTCTCTGTTTTTTCTGCTTTTCCTGCTTCTCTGCTTTTCTGCTTTTCCTGCTTCTTTGCCTTTCTGCTGTTTTGCTTTTGTGCGTTTCCTGTTTCTTTGCTTCTCTGCTTTTTTGCTTCTCTGCTTTTTTTTTTTTGCTTTGCCTGCTTTAAATACTTGATTTTCATGTAAGATGCATTTTGCACAGTATTTACATCCCTGAGTATCACATGACCAACCTTCTCTTGAAAACTAGCAACGTAACATGTGAGAAGAGGTGCTTGCATTCTGCTTTGGGGGAGGCGCTGCGCCCTCCCCCCAATCCCCCCCTCCCGCTTTTTTTTATTTAAACTTAAACCCAAGTTACATTAGTTGGTTTTTGCGAACTAACCTTCTCTGGAAAGCTGACAGGATTACATGTGATAGATAGATAGATAGATAGATAGAGAGAGAGATAGATAGCTAGATACCTCGATAGATAGATAGCTAGAAAGGATAGATGGCTCGATAGATAGCTAGATAGATAGATAGCT